>CAUYLG010030675.1:0-62955 GCA_963573385.1 Cacajao melanocephalus
ATTATTGGCATAATAGAGGTTTTTAATACCCATTTTTAGACTGCATTCTAGCCTGGGCAGTAGAACAAGAATCCTGTTCTCTCTCCCTCTTTTTCTTCCTCTTTCTTTCTCTCGTACATTCTTTTTTCTTTCTTTCTTTCACTCTTTCTTTCCTCTCTTTTCCTTTCTTTCAAAAAAAAAAAAAATACTCCAAAATTTTCTTAAGAATTTTTCTAGAATGCCGTAGTTATCTCTTACTCTTTTAAGACCCATATTAAGGCTTTCTTGCTTAAGAGTTGAATACATTTCTAATTAAGAAAATATGATCTAATTAAGAAAATACAAGCTTATCAAAGAAAATACATTAGGATTTTTAGGAAATTTGTTATCTAGGTGGATTTTTACTGGATCCGAAGTATAGATTTTATTGATTTTAGATATTTGATTTAAATCCTATGTTTATTAAAAAAAATTTTTTAAATTATCTTCAAAACATGACCTTGCAATATTGACAAATTTTCAAAGTTTATAAAGTGCTTAGTTTACACCAACATACCTTCACATCCCTGTACACTTTTGAAGGCTACAATTTAGAGCATGTATTAAATAATAGTTTTCCTAAGCGCCAATTTCTACTCTTCCTCTCAAACACATGACCAAAAAGGTATATGGTTTATTTAAATGGAGCACCTTAAAGAACATTTAAAACTACAATGAATAATAAATAATTTATGGTAAGACTTTCTTTTTTTCTTTTTAAAGACCGAAAATTTTTTGAAACACAAGATTCGGAGTCGACCAGATCGTTCTGAACTTGTCAGGATGCACATTTTAGAAGGTAAAGGATTTATTTCTTCTTAATTTGATGTATTTTTTCAAGAAAAGAAGTGAGAATTCCGCCATTTCTCTTTATTTCCGTTTTAGTAACTTTTTACCGTGCAACCTTACATCCTCCAAATTGGGTAGCAACATGAAGACCCAAAGCTAAAACATTATGTTAGGTATACGGGGAAGGTGTGATTCTTCTCATAACCAGTTAATGGACTAACACTTCCACACCAGCTGGTACCACAGATACCTCTACCATACTGTTACATAAAAAATAAAAAAAAATGGGGTCCAGAGGATTTATCAGTGAGGAGCATGTACCCCCTTATTAAGTCATACAGAATGCAATAGTTTAAGTCCAACCCTAGATGTTCAATACTTGGACGTTGTCTGTGTCTACCTGGTACAGTGCTCACACCCACGTTTTTTCTTTATTGCCACTTACCCACAACAAACCACCTTGAGCTAACCATTACCACCTTTCACTCACCTCTGCCAAATTATCTCAGTTGTGTAGCCTCATCACTTACAAGGCTGGTAAGGACAGTTCCATTCCATCTTTGGTTAACACATGGGTCAGGCCAGGATGTTTTTCTCTCTAAAGGCAAAGTATTCTCAAAAGCTTATACCTCCACCATAAACTCCCAAGTTACATTTTCTTCCATTGTTTTGCTTCTTCAACGAATTTATTAAGACTAGGATTCTGTGGTAGTCTTTGGTGTGTTAAGTCTTGAGAAGATACAGCAAGAATCTGAAAACTTCTCAAAAATTGAGAGATAATCTTCAGGTAGAAGGAAAGTTTGTTCGCTGGGTCTAATGATAGGATTAGAGTTAGTAAGTTAGATTGATACTACAAAGTATTAGATTGTAGCTCAACATAAGAAATAATATCCTAAAGGTCAGACATGTCCGGAAATGAAATCTTCAGCAGGTGATATGGCTACCATTATTAGAGGTGTTCCTTCATTGGCCAGTGTGCTAGACCCCAACAAGGGACCCAACAAGTAAGCGAGAAAGCTGGATGCCTGACTTCACAGAGCTTGCAGTCTAGTAGCAGAGATAGATAATAAACAAGCAAAACAAGTGAATTACAGATTGTGAGAAGAACTCCATGGGGAGTTAACAGGCTGCTATGACAGAGAAAAAACTCGCAATATTAAGGATGTGGTAAAGAAGTTCCAAGCGTCAAGGTGGTCTCTACAACCCCAAGTAGGGGCTCTTCTTTGTAAAGAATCTTTTATTATATGGCTGTCCTCCTCATTCCAGGGGCAGGAGGTGAGAGGTATATCCCTTTCTCTACTTTGGGTTGTGTTCTCAGAAGTCCACTGGACTAAAAAGGCTTTTCCAGGACTCCAGTAGTAGGGTAGAGCAGCTACCAGTCAGGGATAAGTGAATCTTCAAAGAAGCAAGTTTACTGATAAGTAGTCAAGTAAGTGGTTGCTTCTTTGCCTGAAAACATCTTGACTTATAAGGGACATTTTTGTAGTAACAATACTATCTATTTTCAGTTTGCCTTCTAACTATAACAAGCTTTATTAACACAATTAAAATCAAGGAAAATACATTCAACTCTCAAAAGAAATCTTTTTTAAGACTATCCACTATTTAAAAATCTAACCGTATTTATGAATGAATCATAAATAAGTGATGTTTTTGAGACATCTGTTCTCAAGTTGGGATTTCTGAAATAAGAATGTCATTTTATTTTTTAAAGTATCTTAAAAGCACCACCACTCCCAACTGTATGTTAACATTAACCCGATTTTTATTGGATTGGATATTTGGCAGTCAGGAGTCTAAATTACTTCCTGAAGTTCAGCAGCTAAACTGTAGCCTCAGTCGTGGAGATATAGGTAATAAGACCAGGAACAGAAACATACCAAAATGCGAGGCTCTACTTACTTGGGAATATTTTCTTTCCATATATATTGCTATCACTCAGGTTGTGGTAATGGAAGAGAGGCGAAAGAGTCTGTCCTACCTAGATCTTAACCAGAAGCACTGAAATACCAACCTAAGAGTGATCCTTACGGTCCAGTTCTCCCCAACTATCATCTTACATGGTTAGAATTGTTTTATCTCAGAAGATTGGGGCCACAGTTGGTTGTATGGGAAAATAATGAAAATGAGATGGACATACATTTTATTTTAACTTGTAGAAGTCTACCTTTATTTACAATATTCCAGCCTTGTGCTAGAGCCTCCTCTTTGGGTAAGATTTCAATGAATGGAGTTCACATCACCTTCACTGCATAAAGCACAGCCAGTGTGTATCACCTACAGTTTCCATGTATGGTGCAACAGAAATAAAGACACTTAAAAAACAATCTGAGCTTTAAAATCCTAGATTTTACCTTTTCCCCAAATTTCTTACAGTTAATTGCCCAAACGAATTTGACAGTGATTTTTTTTTAATGACTCACCTTTATCAAATTTTTCCAAAGCATTTAAGTTTCCAAGAAATAATCATTTTACTTTTGAAGTTTATCATTTTCTCGTGACATTTAGTTAAATTATGTATTGACAATACTGGTCATAAAAGATATGAATCATTTTCTGGAAAATCAAGGCTCACTTGGCACGCATACAGCTCAGCTGGTGGATAGGGAAGCTGCACAGATGTGCTTCAGGGTAACCTTCTAGCATTGTGCTTTCAGTGAGCCTTGGGCTTCGCCAGGACATTCTATTAATACCTACAGAAGAAAGAATATCAATTCATCTTAAGCCAACTTATGGGGAGTTTCATTAAAATACCTTCTATAGTGTAACTTAAGAGGCAAGCAACTTTCAACTCAGAATTTTGGGTAGACACACATCACTATTTTTCATCATTTATAAACATTTTTTAGAACAATGGAAAAAACATTAATGAGAGTTACCAGAAATACAAGTATTGACAGAAAGAAGCAGATGGATGAATTATGGTATTTATAATAGTTTTACATTGGTTGATTGGTTTTACCAATTTCATGCATTTGTAAGTAGATGAGTTAATGCCTCTATACAACCATTAATTATTGTATATTATAGTTGAATGTTCCTGACATGAAGATATATATTCAGAAATAAACCCAATTTTTTTTTTTGAGATGGAGTCTTGCTGTGTCGCTAGACTGGAGTATAGTGGTGCAGTCTCAGCTCATCGCAACTTCTGCCTTCCAAGTTAAAGCAATTCTTCTGCCTCCACCTCCCTAGTAGCTCGGACTTGAGGCACATGCCACCATAGTTAGCTAATTTTTGTGTTTTTTTTTAGTAGAGACAGGGTTTCACCATGTTGGTCAGGGTGGTCTAGATCTCTTGACCTCATGATCGGCCCACCTCAGCCTCCCAAAGTGCTGGGATTACAGGCGTGAGCTATTGCACCTGGCCCCAAATTCTTAATTATGATGACCAGCCGAGACACAGAGGGATCAATTCAAGAACATGAATGATAGCTCTTCCCATTGACCTCTGCAGAGAAGCATATAACCCTCAGAGGCGGTGTCTCCCTTCTAACAATTGACTGTCCAAAGACGCCAAATCCAGGACTGTCAACTTCTTGAGCCATGGGCCACATCTGTCTTGCTCATTCTCTGGATTCCCAATACCTAATAAATGTGAATTTGACCCTCCTAGCATAAAAAAACAATAGCAGTACCCCATTTTTAGTTTAAGGACATGTTAGTTTGAGTCTGTGGGCATCCTAATTATATAGACAAAGTAAAGCTATCAAGGACTAAAAAATACAAAATGCATACTGGAGCATTCTTAAACAGTCATTTTCTCTTTCCATAAACACATTGAGAACACAAAAATATGTCTAAATCAGTTTAAATTCAGTTAGTTGGCCTGAAATAACATTATGGAATAGAAATAGTAATTCAAGTAATGGTTAAAACTGTGTTTCCTCTTTTAGAAACATTTGCAGAGCCATCGCTGCAGGCTACTCAGATGAAGTTGAAAAGAGCTCGACTAGCAGATGATCTGAATGAAAAGATTGCTCAAAGACCTGGTCCTATGGAGCTGGTAGAGAAAAACATCCTTCCTGTAGACTCCAGTGTTAAAGAAGCAATTATAGGCAAGACTCCAAAAATTTACTATTTGTGGGGAGAAAGAGAAACTTGGAAGTTTTAGATAAAACAAATGTAATTTAAAGGCTAGCACCAATCGTGAGTATTGTTTTCTGGGGTAATTAGAAATTAACACAGTGATTCATGTTACTGTCATTTCATTATGTATTGTAAGACTAGCATCTGCTGCCAGTTAACAGATTCCCTTGTTAGGTCTGAGGTTTAATTATTACTTTCTGATTTCATCACACCTTTTGGGGTTCATCTCTTTAGGACTGCATGGAATCATGGTTGATTGTACTGCCCAGAATTCTTGACTACAAATTGCCTAAGCTTTAAACTCATACCATTACAAAATATGAAGTCCCCAGGGATGATGAAAACTACAATAGTTTTTGAAATAGAATATTAACTTTTCAAAATTGCTTGCTAAGTGGATTATTGAAATCATTTTCTAAGTTAAACTTATGTTTAGATTCTGTGGTTTAATATTCATTATTTTATCTACTTCTAAGAAAGATAAATAGCATGTTCAATGTTAGTTCAGGAAGGTGAATAGCACATGAGTATAAAATGGGTAGTATCTGTTTTATCCTGGTCTTATCACACTTAGTTGCTGATGTTTCCCTTTTTGTTTCTGGTATAAGCTTTAGCAGAAAAAAAAAAGTCATGTGAGATGTCAGTGTAGCTGAGTTGCTCCCTAAGGTGGGAACTTACCGACTTACACCCAGTCATGTCCCCATTTTCCCCCTTGTCTTGTCTTTTAACAGTCGGATTTCCCCTCAGGATCCAAACAAGGTCCACACGTTGCCTCTGACTGATATGTCTCTTAAATCTTAATGTATTGGGTGGATCTTCTTTTTTTTTCTTACTACTTATTTATTGACAAAACAGGCTTGTTTTGTCCTCTAGCATGTCCCACATTCTAGATTTTACTGATTGCATTTGTATCCCCAGGTGTTACTAAGATTACTGGCACTTGTACTTCCTGTAACTGGTGGTTGGACCCAAAGTCTTAATCTAATGCAGGTTTGATTTTTATTTCTTTTCTACCTGAGAATGCACCATGGGTAGTGGTGCATTCTTGCACTGGGAAGTACATTGGTTTGACTTTGTTTAAAGCAGCTACATAAATTTCCATAGGAAACAGTCTTTTCCTCCTTCACATTAAGCTTGGTATTCCAAAGCCAGCATAAGTCAAAAATCATTTCTTTCTTTAGGCGCTGGGAAGGAGGAATATCCCCACACTCAGGGCGATTTCTCATTTGACGAAGACAGCAGTGATGCTTTGTCTCCGGACCAGCCTGCGAGTCAGGAGTCACAGGGGTCAGCCGCGTCCCCAAGTGAGCCAAAAGTTAGTGAATCGCCATCTCCTGTGACCACAAACACTCCAGCCCAGGTATTATCTTTCTGGTTTTGACCCCTAAATAGAGAAAATGCCTTGTTTTTTTTTTTTTCACAAGTAGAAAATTCTGAATTTGATTGAAATTGATTTATTAGGCACAAGGCAGCCACTTAACTGCCCTCCAGGAAGGTAATAAAGATTTCCATATCTTTATCACAAGTAGATAATATCATTTCCTGAAATCTTGGAATTGAATTCCTTTGTTCAACAAATATACATTGAGCACCTATTATGTTTCAGATTTATTGAGAACTCAGAATCTAGTACATACAAAGGAATGTAAGAAATATATATTGGTAATTGCATTGGAAATTTACATTTCTTATCTTCTGATGAGTGTCAGTGTTTCCTTTGGCTTTATAAGAATTCCTGTGCTATACATCATTTGCTGTGTTTTTCTGCTTGTGGTGTTTTTGCCTTACTGAAATTTTAATAGTGTTATTTTAAAGTAAAAAGTACTGAACAACTTAATGGGAATGATCGAGTTCAGCAGAAAATATTCCTAAGCCTAGCACCATAGAATTTTTGAGTAGGAAAGGAATTTAGCAATTATCTGCTTTAACACTTACATGAGAGGCAGCTGGGGTTCACAGAAGTATGGGGATTAAAAATATTTGCCCATTTTTTTTTTAAATTATTTAAGTTCTGGGGTACATGTGCAGATCTTGCAGGATTGTTACATAGGTATACACATGCCATGGTGGTTTGCTGCCTCCCCCATCACCTTCATTAGGTATTTCTCCTAACGTTATCCCTCCCCAAGCCCCCAACCCCCAACAGACCCCAGTGGGTGATTTTACCCGCCCGGTGTCCATGTGTTCTCCCGATATTTTCCCATTTTCTTATGGCATTTCTTCTCACTCATGACCATTGATTTCTTAGGAACTGTGTCTTTCAGCATTATATTCTTCATTGCACTTATTGCCATGATCTGAAATGTGTTAATTTGTTTGTTTCTGTGCCTGCAGCTAAAATGTGAGCCTGTGAGAGACTGACTGTTAGAAGACAAGAGCTACTCTGGAGAGGGAGAGAGGGGAAGAGAGAGAGGACATGTACCTTGAGCATCTAGCACAGGGCCTGGTACGGAAAAGGTGCTTAGTAAGCTTGGTGTTAGTAAACGCTGAAATGAATTGAGTACCTTGAGTGCAGACTGATGGCAATGCTTGTGGAAGCTTATTTCTGTTCTTCCATTTGAAAGTAGAATGTCTATAGCTTGGACTCATCAGCGGTTGTGTGAGTGGCTGCAGTTCAGATTGTCCTCTCCAAGTTCACAGGGCAGGGGTGACCCTGGCCTAGAAGAAGGATGAGGGTCAATGACTAGCAGGCAGAAAACAAGAGCAAAGACGACTAAACCCTACTGCATTCTCACATATTTCCTGCACCCTGGTTTTGAGCTTTAAAAACTTGGTAAAAGAATGTCAAGTATGCGAGTAGATAGATAGCATTAAAAAACAGTTACACATATCCATTTGGGTTGCTTGTTCTCTGCTACTGTTTGAGTAGGTTAGGATGTCAGACAGCTATTAGCATGGCCTTAACTTTTAGTAATACAGAATTTGTATCACAACAGCCATCTATTGTTTATCACTTCATGACCATTCTACCTGCATGAAAGATTATAATTCTCTTCCCTGTATTGCTGGTACTCTGTGGTTTTTTTTTTCTGTACTCTTAAAACATAATCTCTGGCTAAGTTTTTAATTGAGACACTTTAACCAGAGGCATTCCCACCCAGTGAGCTGACATTCCAGAATTCCTTTAAGGAAAATAGGAATAGCAGTGTTTCCTAAAGAATAAATATGGTCTGTTTATTGTCAGTGCAACACACATTAAGCCTTGAGTTACTCCTGAATTTAAGCATTCGTTTTTAGAGTACCTTCAGTGCTGCTGCAGTGCCAGTTCTGCCTGTTACATGCAGACTGTTAACAGTTGGCATTTTGTCAACTAGAATAATGAGAAAAGACCCACTTTATAGGATGTTCACAGTTCCTATGTATACATTAAAGAAAAAGAACCTGGAGTCAGGTTGGCTCCACTATAGCTTTGCCTGTTCAGTCATTTCTGTTCTATGTGCCTGGAGATCGCTTAAAATTGTGTCCTTCATAAAACTCCCTTGTATTAAGAATTCTAGTATTTATAAGTAAAAAATCTGACAAAAAGATTATTATTATACTTTAATTCATGGAACAACTAAAGAAACGTGTCCTTGGTAACTATGCTACACTGATGTCAAAGAAAGGTAATTCTTAAGAGAATTATGAATACATTGTAGGTGCTTCATTTTGGTTTCATTTTTTTTAAATTAACTGCAGAGGCAAACTTTATGATGCTGGTAAAGTGTTTGGGATTTCTGTGTCATCTAGAGGTGATAAGTTTTGTTTTGGCAAATTTTGTACTTTATTTTCACTGTTATCCAGTGTTTGGTTATAGAATTTGTCCAGGCATCTCACTTGATATATATAGAATATATGTATCTACCTAAATATGCTTACTTTCACATTCGTAGCTCAAGGGGAGAGGATCTTAACACACAGCTTCTCCTCAGAGACCAAGTTCCTGGAGGACAGGAGTTACCTTAGTAACCTCATACTGAGCACAGGGGCCCAGCACACAGCAGGTACTTACTGATTTAATACTGACGGAACCTTGGAGACTCGAGTCTCTCTGCAGTCTTATTTTTCCTGCTTTAGAATTACCGTCATTACCACTGCCACAAAGATGACCTATGACACGATTTATTAAAATGCTCTTGTAAAGCCAAGATAATAAAAGAGCAACATACATGTCTTGTCTTTCAGGGGTTCTTTGAGATTCTTAGTTTTTAATCTTAAAAATAACTCATTTTAAGACTTTGGTGGTGAATTTCATTGCTGTTGATCACTCCTTTTTTTGGCTTTAGTGAAGGACTAGCTTGATTTTTTTTTTTTAGATGATTGATAGGTCTTTTTTTTTTTTTTGAGAGGGAGTCTCCCTCTTGTCGCCCAGTCTGGTGCAAACTTGGTTCACTATAATCTCTGCCTCCTGGGTGAAGCAATTCTCCTGCCTCAGCCTCCCAAGTAGGTGGAATTATAGGTACCCGACATCATGCCCAGCTAATTTTTATATTTTTATAGAGCTGGGACTTCACCATGTTGGCCAGGCTGTCTTGAACGCCTCACCTCAGGTGATCCGCCCACCTCTGCCTCCCCAAGTGCTGGGATTACAGCTGTGAGCCACTGCCACGCCCTACCCATTTAATTTTCAATGCATGTGGACTAATCCTCTTGTAAAGTACAAGTAGTGGGTAATATCAGATTTCTATATGACTTCCTAACTGGTCACAGGCAGGTAACAGGTCCACAGATCATACTTTGAGTGAAATCTCTGCCATAGATTTCACTTTCCTTCTTGTGTGCCTAAGCCAAATTTTTTCATGTATTTATTACTCATTTTGTGCTTCGTGTTTAATCCTATGGCTTAAACTAGGCTGTCCAACCTACAGCCCACAGGATGCATGTGGCCCAGGACAGCTTTGAATGTGGCCCAACACAAATTCATAAACTTTGTTAACATATTATGGGGTTTTTTTGTGTTTTCTTTTAGCTCACCAGCTATCGTTAATGTTAATATATTTTATATGTGACCTAACACAGTTCAAGTATGGCCCAGGGAAGCCAAAAGATTGGATACCCCTGGCTTAAACAGGTTTTTCTAATTTCCCTGGTTTTTTTTCATGCCTGACCTAGACAGGGGGCTGTGGCTCAGGCCTATAATTTCAGCACGTTGAGAGGCTGAAGTGGGAAGATCACAGGACCCCAGGAGTTCAAGACCAGCCTGAGCAACATAGCCAGACCTTAAACATCACTGATCATTAGAGAAGTGCAAATCAAAAACACAGTAAGATAGCATCTCATGCCAGTGAGAATAATTATTTAAAAAGTCAAGAAACAGCAGATGCCAGTGAGCCTGTGGAGAAATAAGAACACTAGAAATAGGGAGAGGTGGCTATTTTTTCACATTCCCAATTTTCAACAAAAGATACAAAGAAGCCAGGCATGGTAGCACACACACACCTGTAATCCCAGTTTACTTGGGAAGCTGAGGCAGGAGGATTACTTAAGCCCAACAGTTCAAGTCCTATCTGGGCAACAGCAAAAATCCCATTAAAAAAAAAAAAGGCCAGGTGCAGCATCTTATACCTGTAATCCCAGCAGTTTGGGAGGCCAAGGCGAGTAGATTGCTTCAGCTCAGTTCAAGACTGGCCAAGGCAACGTGGTAAGACCCCATCTCTACTAAAAATATTTTTAAAATAGCTAGATGTGGTAGTGCACACCTGTGGTCCCAGCTGCTCAGGAGGCTGAGGTGGGAGGATCACCTGAGCCAGGGGATCAGAGGTTGCAGTGAACCAGGATCATACCACTGTACTCCAGCCTGGATAACACAGCGAGACCCTGCACACACATCCCTCCCCCGCAAAGAAAAAAATATGACCATTCAGGGAACAAAACAACAAATCTCCAGAAACTATCTTAGAAGAAACACACATATCTGCCTTACCAGACAAAGACTTTAAAATAATTATCTTAAATATACCCAAAAACTAAAAGAAAACATGGACAACAAACTAAAGGAAATTAGGCAAACTATATATGAACAAACTGAGAATGTGGTAGAAATTATTTTTAAAACTCAAATTCTGTAATTGAAAATATAACTGAATTGAAACCTTCACTAGAGGGCTTGGACAGCAGACTCAAGCAGAAGAAAGAATCTGTAAATGTGAAGACAGATTATTTGAAACTGAGTTTGTGAAGACAAAAGGAAAAAAGAATAAAGAAAAATGAACAGAGACTAAGAGAATTATGGGACACCATAAAGCAGATCAATGTATTCATTATGAGAGTTAGAAGAAGAAAGAGAGGGGCAGAGATTAATTAAAGAAATAATGGCCCAAAGCTTCACAGACATGAGGAAAGACATGGATATACAAATATAGTCATGCTTTGCTTAATAAAGGATACATTCTCAGCAAAGCATTTGTAGTTGTCAGTTCTTGCACCACTATAAAGCCACTATAAAGAACTGAGACTAGGCAATTTATGAAGAAAAGAGGTTTAACTGACTCACAGTTTCACAGACTGTTCAGGAGGCATCGCTTGGGAGGCCTCAGGAAAGTTATAGTCACAGTAGAAGGGTGAAGCAGAAGCAAGCATGTCTTCACATGATGGCAGGAAAGAGCGAGCACAGGGGAAAGTGCTACTTTCAAACAACCAGATCTCATGAAAAATTATTCACTATCATGAGAACAGCAAGGGGCAAGTCTGCCCCCATGATTCAGTCACCTCCCACCAGGCCCCTCGTCCTGCACTTGGGGATTACAATTCAACATGAGATTTGGTCATAAGCCAAACCATATCAGCATTGTTAGACAGTTTTGTAGTTGTGAAATATCATAGAGTATACTTACACAAACCTAGATTATATAGCCTACTATACCTACCTACAGTGTACCTTTACAGTGTAAATGGTTGTTTACTACATTTACAGTGTAAATGGTTTTTTAAAATACTACACCAGTATAGAGCAGCTCCATTATAATCTTCATATGTGCAAGTCCATTGTTGACCAAAATGCCTGTACAAGAAATTCAAAAAACTCCAAAGAAGATAAACTCAAAGAGACCTGCAACAATACACATTATAATCGACTGTCTAAAGTCACATAAAAGAGACCATCTTAAAAGCAGCAAGAGAAAAGTAACTGGCCACATACAAGGAATCCTCAATAAGACTATCAGTGGATTTCTCAGTAGAAACCTTGCAGACCAGAAGGCAGTGGGATAATATATTTAAAATGAGGAAAGAAGAAAACCGTCAACTGAAAATTGTATATCCAGCAAAATTGTCTTCAAAAATAATGGAGAAATTAAAACATTCCCAAACAAAAGCTGAGGGAGTTTATTACCACTAGAATTGCCCTACAAGAAATGCTAAAAGGAATCCTTCAATCTGAAGTGAAAGGATGCTAAATAGTAACTTAAAGCCATATGAAAGTATAAAGTTATCTGAGAAAGATAATACATGGACAAATATAAAAACAGTATTATTATAATTTTGGTTTGTAACTCTACTTTTTTTCCTACAAGATTTAAAAGACACATTCATTAAAAATTACAAATCTATGGTAATGGCCACACAGTATATAACAACGTAGTTTGTAAATGACATCAGTAACATAGAGAGAGTGACGCTGTAAAGAAGTAGCATTTTTGTTTGTGAATGAAGTTGTTATCAACCTAAGATGGAATGTCATAATTCTAAGATGTTATTTGTAATTCCTATGGAAACAAACAAAAAGCCTGTAGAATCTGTGAACAAGCATATACAAATCTACCCCCAAAGGCCAAGAAAGTTGAGAAGCCAAAGAAAGAGGCTAACAATCCAGTTTCTCAGAGAGAAGTATTTTATAGGAACTTAAAAACAGAAGCAAAGTCTCGAGTGGCTGTCCACACTTGCCCTCCAGAAAGTATTCATTCATTCATTCATTCACTCATTCATGCCCAGCTAATTTTGTAGAGACAGGGTTTCACCATATTGACCAGGCTGGTCTCAAACTCCTGAGCTCAAGCAGTCTGGTCACATCTTCAGACTTTCTCACCAAGACGTGACCACTGGGGAAGTTTGATAGCATCTTTATCAGGGGTTATCTATGGTATAGAAATCGTTTAAAGACCTTACTGCAGAACACCTTGGTGTGAAGGGGCCAACCACCAGTCATCATGGTAGTTTTGCTTCAAGATGGCATCAGACACTTCTGGCCATGCGACAGGCTGTTTTTCCACAATGCAAAAGGAGAGGAGAAGGGAATCAAAACAAGGCACTACAAAGTGTCAAACACAGACATCTTCTGTTCATGGAAAACTTAGTATTATTCATATGTCACTACTACCCGAAACAGTCTACAGATTCAGTATAGTTCCTATCAAAATCCCTATGTTGATTTTTGCAGAAATAGAAAAATCTTAACAAATCCTGAAAAACCAAAACAATCTTGAATTTTAAAAAAGTTGGAGGTCTCATGCTTCCTGATTTCAAAACTTACTACAAAGACACAGTAATTAAAACACTGTGGTATTGGCATAAAGATAGATAGATAGATAAATCAGTAGAACACAACAATGAGCCCAGAAATAAGCCCTTAGATGATGTGATCAAATGATCTTCAACAAAGGTGCCAAGACCATCCAGTGGGGAAAGAACAGTGTCATCAGCAAATGGTACTGGGAAAACTGGATATCCACATGCAAAAAAGAATGAAGATGGACCTTTACCTAGCATCATAGACAAAAATTAACTCAATGGACAAAGACCTAAATATAATAACTAAAACTATAAAACTCTTAAAAGAAAAAGTAGGAGAAAGCTTTATGATATTTGATTGATTTTTTTTTTATATGACACCAAGGCAGCAGAAGAAAAAATAGATTTCATCAAAACGTTTTGGCCAGGAATAGTGACTCACACCTGTAATCCCAGGTGTTTTGGAGGTCAAAGCCGGAGGATCTCTTGAGGCCAGGAGTTCAAGACCAACCTGGGCAACATAGTGAGACCTCATCTCTACAAAAAATAAAAATTAAAAAAATTAGCTGGGCATGGTGGCATATACTTATAGTCCTAGCTACTCCAGAAGCTGAGATGACAGGATGACTTGAGCCCAGGTTTGAGGTTACATTGAGCTATGAAAGCACCACTCCAGCCTGGGTGACAGAGTGAGAACCTGTCTCAAAAATAAATAAGTAACAAGAAAAGAAATTTAAAAACTTTTGTGCATCAAAAGACATCAACAGAATAAAAAGCAATCCCAAAAAAAAGGAAAAAATATTTGCAAATTATATATAAGGATTTGCTATGGTTTGGATGTTTGTCTCCTCCAAACCTCGTGTCAAAATTTGATCCCCATTGTTAGAAGTAGGACTTAATAGAATGCATTTGGGTCATGGGGGCAGATCCCTCATGAATAGATTAATGGCCTCTCTCAGAGGTAAGCGAGTTCTCACTGCATTAGTTCCCATGAGAGCTCGCCAAAAGTGGAACCAGCCTGAGGCCCTGCCAGATGCACATGCTGGTGCCACACTTCCTGTACAGTGCGCAGAATCATGAGTCAAATAAACTTTTCTTTGTGAATTACTCAGCCTCAATTTTTTATTTTTTATTTTTTATTTTTGAGACAGAGTCTAGCTCTGTCACCCAAGCTGGAGTGCAGTGGCACAATCTTGGCTCACTGCAACCTCCGCCTCCCGGGTTCAAGTGATTCTCCTGCCTCACCTTCCTGAGTCGCTGGGATTATAGGCGCATGCCACCATGCCTGGCTACTTTTTGTATTTTTAGTAGAGACAGGGTTTCACCATGTTGGTCAGGCTGGTCTTGAACTCCTGACCTCGTGATCCAACTCAGCCTCCCAAAGTGCTGGGATTACAGGTGTGTGCCAATGCACCTGGCCAAATTTTTTTTTATAGCAATCCCAAAACAGACTAAGACAGGACTAATATCTATTGTATATAAACAACTTCCACAACTCAACAACAACAAAATAAAAACTCAGTTCAAAATGGGCAAAGGTTCGAATGTGGTTTTTTGCAATCTTTCAAAAAAAAAAAATGGGTGAAGGACTTGAATAGACATCTTTCTTAAGAGGATATGCAAATGGGCAATGAGCATCTAACAAGATACTGCACATCACTAATCATTAAGGAAATGCTAATCAAAACCCCAGCACACCACCTCATGCCCATTACAGTGGCTACTATCAAAAGAACAGAAAACAAGTTTGGAAGGATGTGGATAAATCGGAACTCCTGTGTACTGTTAGTGGGAATGTGAAATGTTATAACCACTCTGGACAATGTTCAGTCTTCAAAAAAATTAAAATAGATTTGCCAAATGAGCTAGCAGTTCCACTTCTGGGCATATGCCCAAAAGAAGTGAAAACAGGAGTTAGAACAGATATTTGTCTATCCCTGCTTATAGCAACATTATTCGCAATAGCCAAATTGTGAAAGCAACCCAAATGTCCACTGCCAGATGAATGGATAAACAAAATGTGCTACAGATGTACAGTGGAATAGTATTCAGCCTTTAAAAAGGAAGGAAATTCTGCAATACATGGATGAAACTCAAGCATTATGTTCAGTGAAATAAGCCAGTCACAGAAAGACAAATACTGTACAATTCCACTTACGTAACATTCTTTGAGTAGTAAACTCGTAAAGGCAGAAAAGAAAACGATGGTTGCCAGGGGGTGAGGGGAATGTGGGACCAAGCAGACATTGTTTAATGGGTACAGAGTTTTGCTTGGGGACATGAATAAGTCTGGAAGTGCCAGTAGTGATGGTTGCAGAACAATATAAATGTACTTAATGCCATATGCTTGAAAATGGTTAAACAGTAAATTTTATGTTATGTACATTTTACTATGATTTTTTTAATGCACTTTTAAAGCAGGGGTACATGCAAATTCTCATTACCAGTCAGGTCATCGGGGACCCACGGAACGTCCACTAGATTCTGTGCAAGGAAATTAATTCACTTTTAATGTTCAGTTACTTATTCTAAAAATGAAATGCTTAAATGTATATTATAGGAACAGATGGTTAGTGCAAGGTGATACATTTTAACAAAGCTAGAGTTTTGCATAAAATATTCATCTATTAAACATGCAATGAATGATTTTTGTTTTATTCAACTCTTTTTCATTCTCTTTGGGGATTAGAATATGAAAACAATATTTAAAGAGTAATTGCATTTTTAATTGATTTGCATATTGCCATCTTAGTTACGAATTCCGCTGCATCCTATGTTAAAAACACATTATTGTCTTAAAATATACAATACAAAACAGCTTTGTTTCTGTCCCTCAAGACTGCTTAAAGAAATTCTAATAAAGAGGAACAGTCCGGGAGCAGTGACTGGCCCTTGGCACGTGAACCGTGTTCTGCAGCAGGAACAGTACAGACACCTGAAACAGGATAGAGCTTTGATCAGCTCAGAGCTTTGCTCTGACTTCTGTTTTTTTCTATTGTAGCAAAGCTTTCCTGTAGCCATTTCTAGTAGGAGAAAACTCAGTTTTTATGATCAAAAGTGCCTTTTTAGTTTTTTTTTAAGCATAAATATTCATCATTAAAAACCATTTTCTGACATTTTGATTTATGGTTTTCTGATGAAAATTAAAGATCTGGCCCTCATGAGACCTGTAGCCTGTAATGGAAACTTTGGTCAGATCCAATAAGACAAATAAAATTTGCAGCTTTTTTTGTTTCTTTGGGAAAATGATTCAGAATCATTTTCAAATTAAATTTTCATAGAACAGCAGGTGAACTTAGGTCTTGGTGGCAATTTAAACCAATTTACATTTTAAATCTTAAAAGTATTCTTTTAAAATTTTGACATATTGCTGAATTTATATGGAACAAAATAAGTTTAAGTATCTCTTAGGGCCTGGATACTTTTTTTTAACTTTTAGGTTCACAGGTATGCAGGTTGTATTTGTATATTGTGTGTCACAGGGGTTTGATGTAGAGATTGTTTTGTCACCCAGGTACTAAGCCTAATACTCAACAGTAATTTTTTCTGCTCCTCTCCCTCCTCCCACCTTCCACCCTCAGGAAGGCCCCAGCATGTGTTGTTCCCTGCTATGTGTCGAGGTGTTCTCATCATTTAGCTCCCACTTGTAAGTGAGAACATACGGTATTTGGTTTTCTGTTCCTGCATTAGTTTGCTACGATAATGGTCCCCAGCTCCAGGCCTGGATACTCCTTTAATGCTTTTTGGAATACTGTCACTTCTTCTTTTGGTACTGTAGCCACTAGGAGCCTGACCCCTTGATATAGTCCAAATGGGGTTTGGTAGGGGAAGGGAGGGGCTTTTGTTATGTTTTGGTCCTTTCTAAGGCACATTAAAATGGCTGGCAAAATTAGAAGTTTTGATATACTTATCTTCAGATTAGGTAGAGTCAACAATCACTGTATTTCATTTGGATTATTCTTCTGTTATGCCAGAATCTGTGGTTTTCTTGGTAACAAAGTCACGCTAAAATACCAAAAGAGCTAACAAGATAGGCATATCAGTAATCAAGGCTAGTTTGTTAGGCACAGTCTAGTAATATAGGCAAGACTTTTTTTTATAAATCTTAGATTTGATACCACATCCATATTCCTGAGTTATTTTTCATATGATTAACACTTACTGCTCTCAAATTCATCATCAGTCAGTGAGGGCTAGACTGGTAAAATAGCTTGCCAGGTGAGTAGGATGTATATGCAAGGAAATCTATATAGAGTTCAGAATTCAAACATTTGAGTCTACTTCACGTAACAGTTACATAATAGCCAAGGAATGTTTGCCCCTCTGTCAAAGTTGACCCAGAGATAAGTATCTCCGTTTCAAAAAAATATGCAAGATGAAAGGAAAATAAATCACATAAAGTCGTATTCAGTAAAGAAGTGATCAGCTAACATCATCTTTCACTTTATGTGTGAGGTCTGGTTGGTCAGAGATTCACTGAGGAGCCAGATGTCTCAAGGCTCTTTGGGGACAGAAGTCTGCTGGAACACAGGTGTCCAGTCTCTTAGACGAGCCCTTTCCCTCATTTCTGTTTAAAAATGAAATTGAATGCAGCCATCTTTCAAAGTAAGTTTTTTCATATTGTCATCACTCACAGTTACTAATAACTCAAAAGCCGAAATCAGCAACTGAAACCTCAGAGAGAGAGAGCTGACATGGGCACGCACGATTAATTGCACAGTCACACACACACACACAATCTCAGCTGGGCTTGAGAACGTGACCTAGACTGAGTAAAGCCAGAAGGAATGGCCATTCATCAATTAAACAAATATTTGAGTTAACTAGTATGTGCCAAGCTTCATATTTTTTGCTGCTAATAGCCCTCAGAGTTTTCAGGTCATTTATTTTAAGGAGGAAAAATACAGTTTGCTATTTTCAAATGCAAATACTTTAACAAAGAACTGATTTTCATTGTTGGTGTAATGGATTTGAGAGTTGTTCAGGGAAGTGGAAGTGATAGAGGAGGACATTTTTCCTTAAGAAAAGGCTGGTATGGTAAGTCCAAGTAGTAATCAATATGCAAAATTTGACTGGTTTATTATAATAGTAATTGTTCTTTACAATAAATGAATACTGAAGATCTATGTAATGTAGATTGCTAATGAGCATTCATAAAACCTAGTAAAGCCTTGTTAATAATATGTGACCCCAAACTGAGATTCAGTAACTGTTGATTTTGGCCTGGGTAACAAAGTAGCTTCTTGTTTTAAGTGAGAGAATGCTGTCAGTGAAACAGCTCAATCTTACCAAAATATATTCTTTAAATCTTCTGTTGCAAGAAATGGGGAAAAATGGTTAATGAGAGTTCTAGTCAGATTTGGAGAGAGGAACAGAGGGTGTAGAGCACATTTACAGACATATGGGTGCATGGGCATTTAGGAAGAAATGCTGCCGGAGGGTGGGTCGAGTGTGATACACGGACTCACCGGGCTCTGCAGGGAAGCCTGAAGGTCACGTTTACATCAGCCAGGGTTCGCATAACCTACATAGCAAGCGGACTTTATGACTACCATGTATTGTTTTGATCAGATATACAAGTGTCTTGGACTTTTCTTTCCCTGCCAAAAAAGAGTAGTTCTGACCGTCTTTCTGAGAAAATACTCTAGTGTAGTCAGTCTAACCTTACTTGCCTTTAGTTATTCACTGCTCTTGGAGCAAAGACTAAATGATTGCTCCACTGAGGCAAAACATGTTATTCCACCAGCTGGGCCTCAGACATAATCATATATTTTTCCTTTGATTCTTTTCTAGCAGACTTAAAAACCAGGTCATTCCCTTTTAATTGCGATTTTTCTGTTTTTATGATCATTAATTTCACAGACTTGTACCTTTTTGCCTTTTCCACCAGTTTGCTTCAGTGTCCCCAGTAGTTCCTGAATTCTTGAAAACTCCTCCGACTGTAGATCAGCCTCCCTCACGGCCTGCAGCTACTGTCCTCCCCACAAACACTGTGTCCTCAGCAAAGCCTGGCCCAGCACTGGTGAAGGTGGGTACTTTGGATGCACCCTGGGGGTTGGGTGGCTTTGTTTGTGACTCTGTCTATACCCCTGTAAACAGAAGACAAAGGCATTTATCTAAGTTGCTCAGCCTGCCTTTTAGCCGAAAGTCTTGAAAACTAAACCATGTTTAGTTTGCTAGACTAGGGTCTTCATGTTTAAAATTGTGCTATAGTCTCAGAAAAATGGCACAAAATTTGGTCTATTTAAAACACTAGGGGCTGGATGCAGTGGTTTGCCTCTGGAACCCCAGTGCTTTGTAAGGCTCAGATGGGAGGATCACTTGAGGCCAGGAGTTTGAGAAGAGCCTGGACAACATAGTAAAACACTATATCCAAAAAAAATTTAAAAAGTTAGACAGAAGTAGTGGTGCATGCCTCTAGTCTCAGCCTTGAGGAGGCCAAGGCAGGGGGATCACTTGAGCCCAGGAGTTTGAGGCTGCAGTGAGCTATGATAACACCATTGTACTGTAGCCTGGGTGACAGAGCAAGATCTTGTGTCTTTAAAAAACGAAACAAACTACTGGACTATGCAGAAAGCCCCAGTTCTGCCATCCAGGCCACTAAGATGAAACATAAGAAAAACAGATTTTAACTTTCAAAATTGTGTTTAGAACTTCTAGATAAGGTGGATGAGGAGAATGAGGTGAGGAATAGTTTAGCAGAATAGAGATCTCACATTTTTAAAACTAAAAAACGATACTATAGTTAGCTACCTTCTCACCACCTTTCAGATGGGGAGACTGAGGCCCACAGAAGAAATGACAAAGCCGGAAAGGGCGCCAACCACCCGAATCCAAGTCTAGCTCTTTCCTGCCTCCCCCACCTGTTGCAGCACTCTCTTGAGGCAAGGGAGCATCTTTGAGATGACCATGATGCATATTTCTCACAGCCCTCTGTCCCAGGACTGTCCTTATCCTTGACCTTCCAGGAGAGAAGGCTCTTGTAAGCACGGCTGAGTGTTGGTAGCTTCAGGACATACGTTAGTGTATTTCCCCATCTTCCATTGCTTAGCATTGGGGCCAGAAATTCCATAGGGTGGCAAATGGCAGGCAACCCTGCCAGGGAAATCAGTTTTTAATTCTTCTCCCAGTATCCCCATGCATGCAACCCCGATGGCACAGAGAGGATCTGTATGCCCAGCCCTCCTTCCCTGCTGATCTTGAAAACGGGTTCTCTGCCCTTCCCAGTCTCTGAATGTGTGCTCCTCACTGACGTCTTTAAGGAGAGCTTTGGTTCTAGAGGAAGCAGCATTGTTGAAGAATGTGAAATTCAGGGGTATGGCGAGAGGAGGGGACAGGAACACATTAGGAAACAAAGCAGAATTATTTCAAGGTTTCTATAAGGAAAGCTGTTTTCCATCCTTCACTTGTGGGGGCTGATTGATAGGTAATGGCAGATTTTTTCTGAGGAACAGTGGTCATTATGTTTATGTGCTCCTCCTCTACAGGTGCCCTTCTGACTGTGGCTGGGTCAATTATTTTATCACTCCATAACAATTATTCTCAAACCCCATTTTAAGTATAAATTATCCTAGACCCCATTCATTCTTACAATCAATTTTAAAGGACTAAAAATAAAATGTATAGCCAGGCACGGTGACTCACACCTGTAATTCCAGCACTTTGGGAGGCCAAGGCAGGCAGATCACTTGAGCTCAGGAGTTTGAGACCAGCCTGGGCAACATGGCAAAACCCCATCTCTATAAAATGTTCAAAAAAATGAGTTGGCATGGTGGTACACACCCGTGCTCCCAGCTACTCAGAGGGCTGAGGTGCGAGGATCGCTGGAGCCCAGGAGATCAAGGCTGCAGTGAGCCAAGATCATGCCACTGCACTCTAGCCTGGGTGACAGAGTGAGATCCTGTCTCATAAGCAAATAAATCAAATGTATTGTTTATAACAAAATAAGCAGGTAAATAGTGAAATGATTAATATTATGAGACTGAAGGAATAAGTAGGTGAAACTGTTTTCTGACATTGAGGTATATATACCTTAAGTTCCTGATAATTAAACTGATTTCCAATTAGCATACACATTCACCATGCATTTGTTCGACCGACACTCAAGCATCTTCTATGTGCTGGGCACTGTTCTGGGTAATAGGAACAGATAAAGCAAGGAACAAAACATCACAAATCCCCACCCTTAGAAAAACAGACAACCAAGTAAAGTGTGTGCCTGATGGTGATGAATAATGTGAGGACAGGGATGCTGGGGGGACAAGGAGAGAGGTGTCGTTTAAATGAGGTGGTCTGGGGATACGCAGATGACACTTGAGAAGTGAGGGTGTGAGCCATGAAGATATCTGTGGAAGAAAATTTGAAGTCTCTGAATAAGGAAGCCAATATGACTCCAATAGTGATAGCAGAGGGGTAAAAAGTAAACTATGCAGCCAGGTTGTGGCCAGAGACCAGCATCTGTAGTGCCTTGTAAGAAGTTAGGCTTTGGCTGGGCGTGGTGGCTCACACCTATAATCCTAGCACTTTGGGAGGCAAAGGTGGGTGAATCACAAAGTCAGAAGTTCGAGACCAGCCTGGACAACATGGTGAAATGCACATCTCTACTAAAAATGCACAAAATTAGCTGGGTGTGATTATAGGCAAAATTAGCTGCCTGTAATCCCAGCTACTCAGGAGGTTGAGGCAGGAGAATCGTTTGAACCCAGTAAGCAGAGGTTGCAGTGAGCCGAGATCGCACCACTGTACTCCATCCTGGGTGACAGTGCAAGACTCTGTCTCAAAGAAAAAAAAAAAAACAAGTTAGGCTTTGTATTACCACTAAGGGAAGAAGCTGCTGGAATATTTTGAGCAGATGTGTTAGAAACAGTAGGGTGCAAAGGTAGAAGCAGAGACAGGTAATATGCACAGCAGGAGACAGTGGCAGCCAGCAAGATAACAGAAGTGGTTGGATTCTGGCTGCATTTGAAGGCTAAGCTGGCAGGATTTGCGGACAAGTTGGATATGTGGTGTGAAGAAGAGGAGTCGTGAACCATGTACTGTTTTGCGTCTACGCAACTAGCAACTTGTAGTTGCCATACCTGAAATGGAAAGGAGTACACCCGGAGTGTGAGGTGCTGCATGGGCAACTAGTTGAGTTGGCTTAGAGGCAGCTGGATAGATGAGTGCAGACCTTAGGCGAGAGGTCATCAGTGTATAAATGGCATTTAAAGCCATGAAACCCAGTAAAATTACCTAGGGTCTAAGTACCGATAAAAAGCCATGCAACAAATGAGTGAGAGAGAAGAAAAACCAGCAAAGGAGACTCAGCAAAAACAGCCAGCAAGAGTGAGGCAAGGTGGTCCTGAAGCCAGCACGTTTCAAGGACAAGAAAGAGAGCAACTGTATCAAAGGCTGCTGTGCCTCAGTTAAGATGAGTGCTGCAAACTGGCCTTGGTTTAGCTGTGTGGAAGCACAGCGACCTTGACAAGAACAGTTTCTGAAAACTTGGTGCGGGTGGTCACAAGAAAGCCTGAAAGTCAGAACTGGAGATGGTGTTACAGAAAGCTTTTCTTGAGAGCACAAAGAAATGCGTCTGTAGCTTCACTGCAATGTAGGGTCAAGGAAGCTGTTTGTGATCCCATGGGAGTGATCCAGGAGAAGAGCAGGGAACCACGGCCAGGTGTCGCCAAGGGAACACAGAATCCAGTTGAGGAGGGAAGGGCCAGCCTGAGACGGCAACACGAGCAGGAAGGAAAACACGCAGAGTCCCGGCACAGGCAGGCATTCACAACGTGCGTAAGCTCTGTGCTGATCACCTATGTTCTCCGTGTTTAGGCAGTGAGACATCAGTTGACAATGAGGATGGGGTGGGGGGAATATTAAAGTTTTGGGGAGAGAAGAGAAGATATAAGGCAATATTCTAGAAGGGTAGGAAAATTAAAGGACCAGAAAAATGTAACAGGATGGCCAGGTAGCACTGATGAGCCCTTGAAGTTGGTGGTCATGAGCTTAAAGTGAGCCTTGTCAGCACGGTTTTAGGTTTTTCCTATAGCCACTTTCAGTTATATGAGTACAGGCATGAAGTGGACCACTGGTTCTCGGCAGGGTAAGTTTGTCTCCCACCACAGACATTTGGCAATGCTTGGAAACGTTTCTGGTTGTGACAACAATGTGGGGGACGAGGGGGGTGGGGTGGAGGTTCGTAGGGGTATTTAATGGGTAGTGGCCACGGATGTCGTTAAACATCAAACAGTGCACTGGACGGACTCCCACAACACAGTTACCTAGCTCAGAACATCAGCAGAGCCATTGTCGAGAAACAGGAGGAGACAGAGAATTAATTAGATAAGTGTTTTGCCAGGTGTGTATGACAAAGAAGGGACTGTGCAAGTGAGGGGACCGTGGGATATAGCTGGGTAAGGAGGGAAGTGAGGAACATACAAAGGTTGGAACAGAAAGGGATTGTAGGTCTCTGTGGCATCAAATAATTGTTATAGTTGGCATCCTGGATGGAGTGAAATGACAAAACACCTGGTGGGTATCAGATACCAGGATGCTGGGAAGTGAGGTTTAGATAATGAGATCTAGGCTGTAATCACACAGTGACTCCGCAGAGAGAGGAGATGAGATATCTAGAAGTAATGAAGTCAAGGAACTGAGAGAGCAGAACGTTAGAAGGATTGTATGTGTGGATGTTAAAATCACCATGAATAGTGACTGAAGTAATGTTGAAGAAAGTAAGGAGCAGTGGGAATGTCAGGTGTGTCATAGGAGTCATTAAGAATTAGGAGGAGGACAGGTCCTGATGGTCAAGTCTGAAGGCATGAGATGAGATTAACAAGAATAAATCATTTCCAATACATAGTTACTTTTTACAAATTCTTACTTACCAGTGCTTAAAAATAGGCTGCGAATTAATTGGATTATATTATGTCCAGTAGTATGCGGGTAAATGTTTAATAAGTGGCTGGGCTCAGAAGGCAGATTATAGCCTTTGCCAATTCCCATTATATAAATATTCCCACAGTGACCATTTTCAGGCTACCAATGTGATATTGCTGAATGCAGAGTTGGGAGAAGATGCACTATTGTCTCTCTTAAGAGCTGGCTCCAGCACCTCACTGGCTATGTCTGTAAACTGTTATGTAAAAATGGCCATAAAAATCTTGTTGCAGAATCATTCTTTTATACGAGGGATTTAAGAATTTATGACCTATCAAGTGAAGAGAGAGAAAGGCACATTTCTAATAAGCATAGATGGTTTCATCCCAATTATATTAAAACATATACGAAGGAAGGATGTAAAAAGGAATGTTAATAGTCATATTCTGTGAATGCTAGAATAGCCTAACATTAGAAATAGGACTATTCGTAACCTATAGAATTCAGTCAGTTTTGTTTTCTTCCTATCTTTGGTGGCAGTGTCCTAATTCTTTGGATGTGAATATAGATAGTGTGATCTTACCAATAGTTCCATTTAATTGAGTACTTCTCAAGTATTTGTATTAAGTTGGGTATATTCCCTAAAGAAGCTTAGGAATACTTTCCTATGTTTTGTTTTTTGTTTGTTTGGATGGGTTTTTTTCAGATGAAGTTATCTTAGAATCTGAACAGTGAAAAGTATAAAGTGATCTGATAAATTATAAACTGAGGAGAAGACAAAAACTCAGGAAAACATCATCTGATTCCTAATCTTGAGAGATACATGGTCTCACATCCCAGTTTCAAAGTAAAAATGTAATATTTTTGAAAAAAAATTCATATTCATATCACTCAATAGTTTTTGTATTATATTCTTTAGAGATAGTTTATATTCTATTTTCTTCTCATTGGAAGCTTTTTTTTTGTTTTCACATATTCTCCACAGAATTTTTAGCTATTACATGGTTTTGATGAAGTATACTTCATCGTTTCTCTACTGTGTATTTATCATACAGCCTGTTTTTCACTAGGAGATTATATGTGTCTATTATTACTTGGGTAGGGTGTTCACACAGGAGACCCAAGGTCAGTGTGCGTTGAGTTTGAATAGCTCATGCTCAGTATCTTACCCAAACCCCGAGGGAACAGTGCAGCAGGAGAAAATTTCTTGGTCAAAGTTAGTATGCAAACGTTTTCATGGCTCTTGAAATGAATGTAGTATATTTTTTTCCAAAGTAACCATACTCGTATCTAAGGTACATTTCTTTTTAATTTCAAATCATTTACGCACACAATACAATAGATTTCATGTGGTGACATCTCTTTAAATGTTGTTTTCTTTTTTTCCTCAAAAATAGCAAAGCCATCCCAAAAATTCAAATGACAAACACCGTAGCAAAAAGTGCAAAGATCCCAAACCACGGGTAAAGAAGTTAAAGTACCACCAATACATTCCACCAGATCAGAAGGGTGAGAAGAATGAGCCGCAGATGGACTCCAACTACGCCCGCCTGCTCCAGCAGCAGCAGCTGTTCCTACAGCTGCAGATCCTGAGTCAGCAGAAGCAGCACTACAACTACCAGACCATCCTACCTGCACCATTCAAGTACGGCGGGGTCCATGCTATCCTCATAACGCGGGGTGTCCTGTGGTTTTTTTTTTTAATGACAAACTATACGTTACCAAAAGTCAAATATTGTCATTTATTGGTGCTTGGTGGTTATTTTCTTTTTTATCAGAGCTTATCATACAGTGTCTGAAGTCCACATGCTGAGAATGGCCAGCATTCCAGTCCAGTTTCTGTCCTCCAAAATAGGTTCTGAACTTTTGTAAGTTAGAAATGCCTTTTCACAATTATTCATCCAGATTTGCCTGTTATTACAACACAAAAGTAGTACTAGATGCTCCGAGAAAAGCATAAGAAATGCAAGACCTGGCATAAACAGCTAAAAGAAGAGAAAGATGGGCATGAAAGCTGGAATGGGCAAGGAAAGCCTGGTGGAGAAGGCAGGATCTCCTGCCTTCTGTGGAAAGTGGAAAGCTCGAGAAGGGCCTTTCCAGGCACAGGGGAATGCTGTGAGTACTAGTACAGAGGAAGGAGTAGAGTAAGCAGTACCTCTTCATTGGAAGGTGAGAAAAGTTGCCTAAAAAAAGAATCTGATTAATTTTTAAGAAAAAAGTGGAAGACAGAATCAAGTAGAGCCAATGTCTAGGGGGACTTGAAGCTGGGCAGAAAAGACCTTACTTGACACAGCAGATAGACAACGAGTGCTTCAGAGTGGGCTGCCGATGCAGTGAGGCTGAAATGCAAGAAAGAACAGCTGGACACTGGTATCGAAGGGGCATCTGGAGGCAGTGAATAGCTCTGACAGCAGACTGAGTATTTCAGAAGACAGTGAAAGGCCTTGGTGACCAGCAACTGCGTAGAAGGAAGGTGTTTTCAAAGATTGAGCCCAACTTTGAGAGACAGAAGGGAGTGAATTCAGACAATTTCTGAGACTGAATTTGCAGCAAGACATTAATGGCTAATTTTAATTATGTAATAAAATTTCTGGATATACATTCCCAATTTTTCTGGGAAACAGATAAAAATGCAAAGATCTTTTCTTCATTTTCCTCACTTTTCAGGAGAAAGTAATATTTGCATTCCACTCTAGAAAAACATGCAAAAGCATTTTTTTTAATGAGGAGAAATTTCCTGTGATTAAATCATTCAACTTACAATCACATGATCTGTAGAAACTTCTATTTTCTATATGTAGCCTAAGCATTCCCTCATAGGTAGCCTCTCTTTTTTTCCCTCTTAAGATTCAAATATCTTAAGGAAGATTAAATCTATTAGTAATTCAGACCTGATTGTGAAGTGCTTAAATCTGAAACATCAGAGCATGGAGATGAAGAGAGAAAGAACTTTGTATCCAGTTATTATTTTAAGAGCAAGCAGGCCCGAGTGAGCTATTAATATTGGAAGGGAATCAGGTGAGGGCTAGAGAATTGGAAGAGAATCAGAGAAAATCTACTGCTACTTTACACCTTTGTCCAGGCCCTAGGGAGGCCTCCTCCACTGCCATCCTCCGTTGGCATTGGGCACCAATAATAATAATAATAATAATGGTAATGTTGGCTTGTGGTTGGTTACTCACCATTTACAATGCATTGTGCTTGAAACTGTGCATCATCCTGATCCTCTCTGCAAATCTAGGAGGAATTGCTGTTATTGACAACATTCCCAGATGAGGACGCTGTTTAGGTGAAAATCCCTAAGGATTTTTTTTTATATCTTTCAAACAGTCTTTTCTTTAATTAAAGAATTTGGCTGTGTGACTGGCTTTGTAGATGGGAAGAATCTGTCAGAGGTATGAGCTTGCTGAACTCTTCCCAGTTCTTTGTCTTTCCATTAAGGCTTCAGTTCCCCTCTCCTACTCAAACATTCAGAACCTCTAAAATAACCAAGCTCACCCAAGAACAGTATCATACAAAAAGACCCAAGATACTAGAAGGAGAAAGAACACTTATTTTTGTGTATTACTTCACCACAAAAAGGATGTAAGTCCTGTTCAATTTCCAGATCCTAAAAATGGATATCGTGTTTTTGAATGCATTGTTTACGCTTATCAAAATTCCATTACAAGAAACTGAACGTGGAAGTCCTACAGTGCCCACAGTGGTGGGATTTTATCTGAATCATGTAGCCCTTTGCCACTGCGAAGCAGCAGGCGCCCAAAGGGACTGGGCTTTAGTCAAACCCAGCTTGTCTGCACAATGGAAGGTCACTGGAGGTACCAGAAGGCCACTGGCCACTGCATCCCTCTGAACTCAGGAATCTCATCTGCACAGCGATCACATTCATCAGCAACCCCCTTTCTTCCCCCATCTATTGCTTTGGGAGAAAAATAGATTAACATGTTTATATTGTAAAGATTGAGTTAAGGCCGGGTGTGCTGGCTCACACCTGTAATCCCAACACTTTGGGAGGCCCAGGCGGGGTAGATTGCCTGAGGTCAGGAAGTTGAGACCAATCTAGCCAACATGGTGAAACCCAATCTGTACTAAAAAATACAAGAAAATTGGCCAGGCGTGGTGATGTGCGCCTGTAGTCCTAGCTACTCCGGAGGCTAAGGCAGGGGAATTGCTTGAACCAGGGAGGTAGAGGTTGCAGTGAGCCGAGATCACGCCACTGCACTCCATCCTGGGCGACAGAGCAAGACTCTGTCTTAAAAAAAAAAAAAAAAAAAAAAAAAAAAAGGTTGAGTCAAATACCAGTCGGTACCAAATTCTATATGTACCAAATTCCATATGTAGAATAATTACATTCATTTTCAAGGGGATAATACCACTCACAAAGAAGCAGAAGGGGACTCGGCACGGAGATTACTCTTATGTGATAAAGCACAGGCTTATGCACAGTCCTTAAACACTTGCAGTACGTCTATGGTGTTGAAACTTCATGGGGAGAGAGATTTGGAGAAGAATGTTTAAAAGGCTCCTTAGGGGGACAATAATGAATGAAAATAAGGATGAGAAACATTGATTTAAAGAAAATGCTCTCATAACTGAGATTTTAAAGTTGAATTTTTAGAAAGAATAATGATGCATAAAATATTTGTCATTTCATCCATTGTTAAGAAACTTCATCCCAAAGATTTCAAGTATTTAATTTCAGCAAAATTCAGGCAGGTTTTAGAAGACCCCAAAATGAATGTCAGGAGTTAGCTATTGACAGAGGCCAGCACTGGCTTCAACCACAGGCTTCCCGAAACTCCTCAGAGAAAGCTCACCCAACTATGACCATCACCCCATAGGAACTTTCATCTCAAATCCCTGTTTCAGAGTGTGGAATTCCAAGGCTCTTGGCTTCAGCTTCACGGCCTTCGTGATAATAAAGTCTGAAGCTACAGTGGAATCGGCTGTATGGTATCAACCATCCAGAAATAGAAACACCACTGTTAACAAGAGTATCACAGTTGGAAGATGTTAGGTAGGGATCTGGTTTTGATACTGAAAGAGTTGAGGGAAATTAGTTCAAAGCACCTAACTGTAGTAGAATTTGACAAGTGATACAACAACTTCTTTTAAATAAGCTTTTTAAACTGAACTATAACTTTCACACAAAGAATTCCATAAATTATAAGTGAAAATTGATGTGAAAATAAATACACTCCTGCATCCAATACCCAAACCAAGAACATTATCAGTACCCCAAAAGCCCCCTTTGTGTCCCTTTTCCGTGATGATCCTGACTTGTATCCCCAGAGATTAGTTTTGCCTGTTTTTGAACTTTATATACATGCAATCTTACAGAATACCTAGGTGCATCTTTGTGCTGATAGCGGTTCATTTTTTTAGTTTAATATTTCATGGCTGACTATACCATAATGTAGCCATCCAGCTTACTCTTGATCCATAGTTGGGTTGCTTCCAGTTGGGGCTGCTATGAATAACACCATAGTAAATATCCTAGTCTGTGTCTTTTGGTATACATACCTATGTCTTTCTGTTAGATGTCTATCTAGGAATGGAATTGCGGGATCATAGGATAGGCAGATGTTTTCCTTTAGTACTGTGAAAGAAAAGTTTCAAGGAAAAGATGTTCTCCTTTAGTAGTTTTCCAAAGTGGTTGCATCACTTCACACCTCTGCCAGCAGTGTGTGATTTTTCTGGTTGTCTCAGGTACTTGGTATCATCAGTCTTACTCATTATAGCAATTCCACTGAAAACGCAGGGCTGTTTTGTTGTGATTTGCATTTTCCTCACACGTAGTGAGGTTGAACCATTGTTCACATATTTATTCACCATTGGGATATGCTTTCTTGTGATACACCTATCAGATTTCCCCCCCCCACATTTCCACGGGGTTTTCTGTCTCTTTCTTACTGATTTGAAAGACCTCTTTATATACTCTAGATATGAGGTCTTTGTCAGAAATACGTATTACAGATCTGTGGTCCTGCACTGTGGCTTGACTTTTCACTGTTACCTGGTGCTTTTTATGTCCTGTTTAATAAATCTTTGTCTACCCAAAGGCCATCAAGATACTATCCTGAGTGTTTTTCTGAAAGCTTTATTTTCATAATTCACATGTAGACTTTGGAATGAGGTGAGGTGGGGCCAATCAAGAGCCCTGTTTTTTCCCATGTGAATTTCCAATTCAGCATGGTGCCATCCTAAGTCCCACCCTCTATCCGCTGCATCACAGTGTCCTCTTTTTGGTAACTCAAGGGTCCCGGTATGCAGAAGGCCATTTCTGGATTTGCTGGGATCTCTCATTTACCTGTTGCTCTGTCCCTGTATCAGCAACACACCACGTTAATTACATGTTGATGTCTGGTCGTGAGACTCTTCCAGCTTTGCTTTTCTTCAAGAATTCATGGCCATTCTTGGTCCTTTGCATTTCCATATGAAGCACAGACTCACCTTCTAAATTTCCACCACACTAGCAAACAAAACCTGCAGGGATTTCATTGCAATCTAATATAATTGGCATCTTTACAATATTGAGCCTTCCAATCTATGATCGTGGTATTTTTCTCTTCATAAGTTAGTCAAACTGTTGATAGAAGCAATGTCAAATCTAGAATTACTTTATTATCAACTCTAATTTTTTTTTTCTTTTGAAGGCCACTCAATGACAAAAATAATAATAGTGGGAATTCTGCTTTGAACAGTACCACAGCTAACATACCAAGACAGAATACAGCTGCTCCTGTGAGAAAGCCAGGACCTCTGCCTTCTAGCCTGGATGACTTAAAGGTGACAATTCCAACTAGAGCTATTTAACCGATAAGTACCACAAACATGTAAATGATTTGCCATATTTGTCTAGCAGGCATTAAGTGGTTTTCAGTAGACATTCAACTTTACCAACAATATGATAATCTTTATAAAGCTACTTCCTTTTTACTTCCACTAATAACAACTGTCACTTACTGAGCGTGTATCTTGTGCAGGTACCTACCAGTTCTGCTGGATTCCAGAGGCTGTGATTTTTTTCTTCCCTGATCAATGCCAAGTTTGGGAGAGGCAAGAAAATGTAACAGTTAAAAATATGAGCTCTAGGGCCAGCCCTTTCAGGTTTCTATCACAGCTAAGCCTTCTGTTATCTGTGGTAACTTGAGTGAGTGCTTCAGCCTCTCTCTTCCTTTGCCTCCCTATCTGTTAAAAATGGGAAGAATAATGATACAGACATCTCATGGGGTCGTGTGAAGACGAGTGGAAAGAGTAGAGCACTTCCAACAGTGTCTTGCACATGACAACTACTCAGTAAATACAGCTTCGTCATCATCATTCCTGGTAGTATATCTCTGCTTTGACATAAAAAAGGAATTACCCTCTAAAAACCCTTACCTTCGGCCAGGCGCACTGGCTCGCGCCTGTAATACCAGCACTTTGGGAGGCAAAGGCAGGTGGATCACCTGAAGTCGGGAGTTCGACACCAGCCTGACCAACATGGTGAAACCCTGTGTCTACTAAAAATATAAAATTAGCCAGGCATGGTAGCGCATGTGTGTAATCCCAGCTACTTGGGAGGCTGAGGCAGGAGAATCGCTTGAACCCAGGAGGTAGAGGTTGCAGTGAGCGGAGATCACGCCATTGCACTCCAGCCTGGGCAATAAGAGTGAATCTCTGTCTAAAAAAAAAAAAAGAAAAACAGTTCCTCTTTCAGGTGTGCAGTAACACGGAGTTGTCTGATAGATATAGGCACCTTTCCCATCACAAAAGTGGACTGTAGATTTTCCAGAAAGCTCTAATACCAAGAGATCTGCTGTGTTTGTACCTCCAGGTATCAGAACTGAAGACAGAACTGAAGTTAAGGGGTCTGCCAGTGTCCGGTACCAAACCAGACCTCATTGAGCGCCTGAAACCCTACCAGGAAGTGAACAGCAGCGGCCTTGCTGCTGGGGGCATCGTGGCAGTGTCGTCATCAGCCGTTGTCACCAGTAACCCAGAAGTCACTGTGGCCTTGCCTGTTACAACACTACACAACACTGTGACTAGCTCAGTCTCCACTCTCAAGGCGGAATTGCCATCTACCGGAACGAGCAACACAGCCCGTGTGGAAAATGTTCATTCCCCTCTGCCCATTTCACCATCTCCCTCCGAACAGTCCAGTCTCAGTACCGATGACACAAACATGGCAGACACTTTCACCGAGATTATGACCATGATGTCTCCTTCACAGTTCTTGTGTTCATCTCCTTTGAGAATGACAAATACTGAAGACAGTCTGAGTCCCACCAGCAGCACTCTGTCGAACCTGGAACTGGATGCAGCCGAGAAGGATCGCAAGCTTCAGGAGAAAGAGAAGCAAATCGAAGAGCTGAAGAGGAAACTGGAACAAGAGCAGAAGCTTGTGGAAGTGCTGAAAATGCAGCTTGAGGTTGAAAAACGAGGGCAGCAGCAGCGGCCCCTGGAACCCCAGCCCAGTGCCGCAGGTCATTCTGTCAACAAGTCAGATCAGAAACACAGCAGCCTTGGCTCCTCCATCAAAGACGAAGCCTCACTCCCTGACTGCTCCAGCTCCAGGCAACCCATCCCAGTAGCCAGCCACTCTGTAGGCCAGCCCGTCTCGACAGGTGGCCAGACCCTTGTTGCCAGAAAGGCTGTAGTTATCAAGCAGGAGATCCCTGTGGCCCAGGCAGAGCAGCAGAGTGTCGTCTCGCAGTTTTATGTGAGTTCCCAGGGACAGCCACCGCCTGCCGTTGTTGCTCAGCCCCAGGCTTTACTGACCACGCAGACTGCTCAGCTGCTGCTCCCAGTGTCCATCCAGGGCTCCAGTGTCACCTCAGTGCAACTCCCTGTAGGCAGCCTCAAACTCCAGGTGTGAAGTGTGTCTTCTAACTACTTTGCCTCACAGAATGCATGGAATGCAAACCCTGCTAAAAAGGGAACCAGCCAAACCTGAGCTCTTTCATAAATGCATCCAGAGCAGACCTCACAGTTAGAGAAAACATGTGCATGTGTGAGAGAGTTATTCAAAAATCTGAATATCTAGCATTGTTTTTATATAGTAAAAACAAACACAGGGTGCTTTTCTAGTTCTGTTACCTTTCCCTTTAATGAACACAGTATCATCCATGCAGACATTTTTTACATGCCAGTGACACGATCGTTGTGATCATAGTCTCTGCCGCTGAGCACTTTTTCTGTGCAAGGCATGGCATTAAGTACTTTAAATGGCCAGCTTCACTTAATCCTCCCTTCTCCTACAAGATCTAAATGATACCACCCATCTCTGGATGAGGACACTGAGTTCCCCAAGGATGGAGCTGGCACTTAAACCCAGGTGTTCTGTCTGCAGAGCCTTTACTGTTATGCCCATTCTTATATTCTGCATCCTACATTTAGTTCTCAAAAGCCACTAACATGAAGAAGCCTAAAGTAAGGAAAACATGGCCACAAATACAGGAGTGAGGGTGTTATTGAAAGAGATGAGAAAACACTGCTGAGCATGAAATTCCCTTTTGTGCCTACATAACATATGTATTTACCTGAGGGTGTTCCATGTCATGTAGTTTCGGTAAGTTTTAACCAAGCATGGATTACCAATGAACAAGAAACCGTTTGGACCACTGCTCCTCAACCTTGACACTCAAATACCTAAAACAGTAGAGAGGAGTCATCTTGTACCCCTGCAGTTAGGAGGCAGGGCCGGCAGGGCTTCGCAGACCCTTTGGCATGTACAAAAAATCTAATTCCTCTGTTTTATCTTTAGGGTATCTGTTAAAGTCTATTTAAATCCTTAAAACAAATGTTTCGGTCCAAATCTTCCATTGCTTTTGTAGAAACAAAAGCTGTGTTTTATTCTTGGGTCTGAGGGTACCCGGCCTGTTGCTGGCTGTCCCTTGGGAGCGCACATGTAGCTTACAAGAAGCAATTGGGACAGTTAGGTCTCACAAGTTTCCTTGTTGCTATTAAAGTCTTACAGTACCTGAGTTATTATGTGTAGAACTGCCCTAAGTTCTTATTTCCATTTCCATTTTCTCAAAATTTACACATGGAAATCTTAGCTACTTAAGAATAATAAGAGCATGCAGTGACTGGTCTGGTGTTTCCCTCTCTGGTTTAGAATCATCAAGATTCAGATTTCTGTGCAGATGAAGTGTGTATCTGTAAACCTGGTCTTATTTTATTTACATACAATTCCCAAGTGACCAGTGATTCAACATCTAAATTCTGATTTGACAATTAAATTGATGTTTTTCTTCAATTCACCTCCTAGACTTCACCACAAGCCGGAATGCAGACTCAGCCTCAGATAGCAACTGCTGCGCAAATATCAACCGCTGCCTTGACCCCAGGCTTAGCCCCAACTGTACCTCAGACACAAGACACGTTCTCACAGCATGTGCTCAGTCAGCCTCAACAAGTCAGAAAGGTTTGTAAATGGCACTGAGCAATAAACTGTCGCTGATTTTTACCATCCTCCGACCATCCATTCAACAGGCATCTTCATAGAAGCTTTGGGAAGCTCCTGTTCATTCTGCTCTGTGATCCATCTCCCATAGAATGAGCCTTATGTGGATGCCATTTGGCTACAGATTTTCTAGTTATTTGGAATGGAGAACGAGTTTTTCATTACTAAAGATGGCTCACCTTCATGGTTAACCCCTTTTCCAACGGAAAGTCTCAAGAGTGTTTGTCTTCATTCCTCATATATTAAGTTTACTTAATTTTAAAATAATGTTTTTCAAATTAAACATTGTGGAAAACAATATATGTTGTTCCCTTGGAAAAGGTATTTGAAGATGAAAAATACGCTTCTAAAATTTTTATGTTGACTAAGATCTTGAAATACATTTGTAAGAGTTTGCCCAGAAGGTCTTATCGATTCCAGTTCACCATTGCCTAGGTGTTTGGCCTCATGCAAAATTCACTTACCCTGAGAGTCAATTACCTCATCTTTAAAATGAAGTTGGTGGCCTAGGATTCAGTGTCTTCTGTACAAATTCCTACCAAAAAAATTCTCCCACATTCCCCATTAGCCAGTAGGTGGAGCTATGTGCACATCTCCTTGCCAGAAAAATCTTAGGCCTCAAAAGCAGGTCTTACTTTTTTAAACCTTTAAAATTATTAATCCCAGAGTTCTACTCTTCAACATAAAAGAACACAGATAATTAGTTGTGCCTATGATCTGCCTCAGGATAGTGTGAACTGTCTGGGTTAAACCAGCTTTAGGGACAGACAACAGCAGTCACATGTAACACATGTACCGCTTCAGAATCTCCTCTATGCAAGGAATCATGGTTGTATGTTACTACTGAGTTTGGGGAAAGCTGAAAATACCATTTTAGTGTAATTAAAAGCTTAGTATATGTTCAAATGTTAAGACAATTGGAAGGAAAGGGAAAAATGGTATGTAGATAAGATAAATTAGGGCTTTTTCACTGTTTTTTTTTTTTTCAAAAAACTAGAATTAGGAATCATTACTTCTAGTGTAAAGGAAGTAATTTTTTTTTTAACCAAATATAAGGAAATTTTATTTTTTCAAATAGGAGTGTATTTACAGAACTCATCACCGTGGAGGTTGTACTGTTTGAAGAATATACATATAGACTTTCTGGCTTACGAAATACAGAGGTTTTTCAGAATATTAGTAGCGTAGAACATGTTAAATATTTTTATGAGCAAACCGAGTTCTATGAAGTAGTTAAAATTTCAGCAGTATGGACATATGTTTGTAAAAGACACTAAAACTTGTAGCTCTTGATGGAGGTGCTAAACAAAACATTTTGGAGTTCCACAGCAAGAAGTTCTCACCTTTGCCTGTTGGAACAGAAAACAGCCTCTCAGAAGGGGACCAGTTTTAAATTGGGCCTTGCTTGTATTTGAATAAATTTTCAAGAAACTGGAAAATTGAGTGTAACCACAGCATGGTTGAGGTTTTAGGTAGGATGGAAAAGGGGCTAGGTAGTAAGAAACTTACATGCCAGTGAAAGATGAGGGTTTTACCCAAATCAGGAGTGTCAGTGATTGTGGTAGGGGCTGTGCCTTGAGAACACGTTACAGCAGTGGGTGGGTAGGCAGGGGACCTATGCCGCAAGGCTGCTGCAGAATCCTTGTGATAAATAGTCAGGGCCAGGCTCAGGACAGCAGAGAGCAGAGGCGTATTCAAGAAGCATTGCTGAGATGTGTGCACACTGAGGGAGAAAACAGAGTTGACTGATAGTCCCATTTACCTAAGTTAAAAAAAAAAAAGCAGAACTTTTTTTCCTTCAGAAGCTGAGAAGCAGGGGGTAGTGGAAAAAAGGAGAAAAATCCATTTGGAATATTTTAAATTTCAGGTATCTAGGAAGATGATTTACGTGGCTTTGACACCTGGGAGCAAGGCTGGCAGCAGAGCTGTGGCTCAGGATTACTAGCTTAATCATGGCCATTAAAGCCTTGAGAGTAGATGAGATCACTTTAGAGAGGAAGAGAAGAAACTCAGCTATCATTTACGAGGAGAACCGTAAATAGCAAGCACTATTTTTCCACAAAGCTCTGTGTGCACCACTATCAAAGGCAAGTTACAGCGTAAAAGGAGCACTTACGCTCGACAGCAAGGATAAGCAGACCCTGGCCTGTGGGCCAAATCCAACCCACCACCTGTTTGTGTGGATAAAGTTTTATTGGCACACAGCCACACCCATTTATCTGTGTACCGTCTGTGGCTGCTTTCAGGTCGTCATGGCAGAGCCAAGTGGTAACAGCAGAGCCCAGGTAGCCCACAAATCGTAAACTATATACTTAGTGGCCCTTTACAGAAGTTTGCTCACCTCTGCTGTAAAACATGGTTTTCTTTACTTCATTAGGAAAAGCCAAAGAACAAATTAATGGAGAAACATTTATTCATTACAGGTTTTCACAAACTCAGCATCCTCAAATACAGTTCTTGCATATCAGAAACATCCTGCTCCAGCAGTCCAGCAGCCCTTTATTAATAAATCCTCCAACAGTGTTCTTCAATCCAGAAATGCTCCGCTTCCATCCCTGCAAAATGGACCTAACACACCCAGCAAGGTAACCCTGTGAGGCTTGTGCGTCAGTGACAGTGCTACAGGGACATAAAATCATTCCAAAGCCTAATGCTTTGGGCTTGGAGTGACTATCAGTATTAATGGGATAAAATTGTTGAAAATACAGTGATGATAACTTGTGAAGGAGGAGCTCAGCTATGATTACAGTGAAGATGATCCTTCCCACATGAGGTGGCCACCAGTGCTGTCAGCCTCACAGGTGCTTAAAAGAACCTGCTCATTTGGCCACTACATAGAGAACAGCAGAGCCAAGTCTAGCCAGGAAAAGAGAGGGTTTGTTGCCAAGAGGTAATGTGTGCTCCTCCTTTATTTGACACAGCCTAGTTCACCCCCGCCACCCCAGCAATTTGTCGTCCAGCACTCTCTATTTGGGAGCCCAGTCGCCAAGACGAAAGATCCCCCCCGCTATGAGGAGGCCATCAAGCAGACACGCAGCGCACAGGCCCCCCTGCCAGAGGTAAGTGAGGGCAGGGTCACCATGCCTAAGGCTATGGTGGATGTGCTCACCTTCAATCTCAGGCAGACCAATACAGAATCCCTTGTCTGAAACTGACTTGCCTCAATAGAAATACAAAAATAATGGCCAGGAGCCTTGTATTTTACGTGGTTATTTAAAAATCAAAGTGTCATTTATCATGAAGACCCTAAATATTTGCTTTCAGCAGCAGTATAACTGCATTTACTATTTATTCAGAAATTTAGTGTTTGTCCCCCCAAAACTTTTTTTTTTTTTTGAGACCAAGTCTCACTCTGTCTCCCAGGCTGGAGTGCCATGGCATGATCTTGGCTCACTGCCACCTCCATCTCCCAGGTTCAAGTGATTCTCCTGTCTCAGCCTCCCGAGTAGGTGGGATTACATGCACACACCACTGCACCTGGCTAATTTTTTGTATTTTTAGTAGAGACGGGATTTCATCATGTTGGCCAGGCTGGTCTCAAACTCCTGACCTCATGATCCACCAGCCTCAGCCTCCCAAAGTGCTGGATTACAGGTGTGAGCCACCATCCCCGGCAGGGTTTGTCTCTTAACTTTTCCTTTGGGGTAAGGGCATCAGTCATGTTAGGGATAGATGTGATTATGACCAAAACACATATTTTGTACAGGTCCCTTCTTTTCTAAAGCCACCATGTGTCATGCCAGCATCAAAGTGACACATGGTATCACTCTTCCACCTGGCTGACATTCAAAGCCACCAGCACCTAAATTGACTTGGTCCTGCTTCATCTCTCTCTGGTCTCTAGCAATCTCTGCCCCCAGCAGGCCAGCCCATCCAAACAACTGTGCTCATACACTGAGCGAATGTACTTGGCGGGGAACAGAGCTGAGGTTCTCTTGGTTTCACCACACATAATACCCACATGGTGACCATGTGGCCTCTGAGCCTTCCTCGTTTCACTGATAAAACAGGAGTAGCCCCAACTAGACCAAGCAATGGAAGAAGTTAGGGTTCCTATTAGTAAAATCATATGACCCATGATAGGTACCCAGTTACAACAGTACTTGTTACACATTACCCTAAACACTCCTCTGATCTCCCTCTCTAAAGCTTTCTGTCAAAGCTTAAAACTAACCTTACATTCACAGAAGAACCCCAGCCTCACAGAGGGTACAAGGAGTGGCCCTGATACCACTGCAGGGGTGCTAAAGGTGGACACCAAGAGATAGTATCTGAGCCGAACTGTTTATTACACACAGCAAACAACAGGAGCATCAGTGCAGTTGTGCCAGTTCCCCCGCTTCTGAGTTACGTGGGGTAATTTGTTGGGGCCACATGGTGGCTGTGCATGCAATTCTCTTTACAGGGGAGCAGAGATGAAGGGAATTCCCAAGAGCTTAAATGCAGTTTTTAAGAAAACAAAAAGATAGCACCCATCCTTCATAAGTCCTGCTTACTTAATGAACCTTCCACTGTAACCTAAGACAGCTGACTGGAATACCTGGTATTTACATGTCTCTGGGTTCCTGTTTATAGACTGAAGGAGACAGGTTCTACATACTGGTTTTTGGTTATTCAAATGAGCAGCCACCTGGAGGACCTCCTTATGTGGCATTGAGCACTAAACTTCATTTAAATACATTTACTCAGACTCCCAATTCCACTACTGGCTAAGTAAGGCCCTACCAGTTCAGTCTTCCCACAGATAATAGCTGTTAATCTTGGTCATGACACAAAAAGCAACTACCTGAAGGCATTGAAGAGTAAATAGAAGCAGTCAGTATCTGGTGGGGAATCAACACTCAAAGGAAGAGAGTGATGTGGGCTGAGTTCCCTCTTTTTGCTGCTTTTACTCTGGGGTCAAGCTAAGTGGCCGGGTTATTGGTGGAAAAGCCTTGGTCTTTACGGTCTGGGAATCCAGAGAACTGAATTGAGAGCAACCAGAGGGAAAAAGCTAGAGAGAAGATCCCCAAATTCTGTGTGCCCACATCTCCGGCTGACTCCTAAGCCATGCAGGCATGGAATAAGACACACAGCAGCTCAGCTGAAGACAAAAGATCTAAAGTGAGATTGGAACATCTACCCAAGAAAGATGTTGAAGTTTCGGTCTAACCAAGTTAATAGCTTGCTAAAACAATAGAAACCATTCATCTGAGAATAACAGCAGAATTCACAGTTGCCACAATTTAACATCCATAACATTTATCCATTATATGCATCATACAAAGAATCAGGAAAATGTAACCTATTTTCAAAGGAAAAAGGCTGAGACCAATCCTAAGCCCATCTAGATGTTAGAATTTGCAGGCAAGGATTTCAAAGCAACTACTGTTACAACGATCCTCAATGATGTAAAAGGAAATATGCTTGTAATAAATAAAAAGGGATCCATACAGATATAGAAATGATTTTTAGGAGAACTAGATGGAAATTCAAGAATTAAAAAAAAGTACAGTATCTGAGATGAAAAAATATATATATAAATAAATTTAGCAGAATGGAGATGGCAGAGGAAAAAAATGTCATGAACCTGAAGATAGATCATAACTTATAAAATCTGAGTAATAGAGAGTGGGGAAAAGTCTTTGTTTTTGGAGGGTTTTTTGGTTGTTGTTTTGTTTTTTTTTTTTAAGACGAAGTCTCACTCTCATCCAGGCTGGAGTGCAGTGGCGCAATCTTGGCTTAATGCAATCTCCACCTCCAGGATTCAAGCAATTCTCCTGCCTCAGCTTCCCGAGTAGCTGGGATTACAGGCGTCCACCACTATACCCAGCTAACTTTTTGTATTTTTAGTAGAGATGGGTTTTCACCATGTTGGCCAGGCTGGTCTCGAACTCCTGACCTCATGATTCGCCCACCTCGGCCTCCCAAAGCCTCAGAACCCAGTTATGTAATTCAAACAGTCTAGCCTAGGTAGAAAACAAGTCCCAGAAGGAGAAAAAAGAACTGGAGAGGCAAATATTTGAAGAAACAATGGCTGAAATTTTTACAAATATGATGAAAGACAAATTTATAGCTTTGAGATGCCTGATAAACAAGCTAGATAAATCACATCAATCAAATTGTTGAACAGAGAAAATCTTAATGCATCAAGAAAAAAACACATTACACACAGAGCAAATAACTATTTGATTAATTGCAACCTTTCATCAAAAACTATGGAAACTGGTAAAGAATCCAACAGCATGTTTAAAAGTTTTTAGGGAGGAGGAAGTGGAAGGGATTGTCAACCCAGAATTCTGTATCAAGTTAAACTATATCAACTATCCTCAGTGATGTATAAGGAAACCTTAAGAATGAACGTGAACTAAAGATGTTTTCAGATAAAGAAAAATTGAGTTAATTCATCACCAAAGATAACATTGTCTTGAGGAGCTTATACCATGTGTAGACAATACTTACAATAATTAATAAAGGGTGGGGAAGGGAATAAGTGGATCTGTATGGTTGCAAGATCTCTGTTTTATTCAATGTACAACATAAAGTAGCCTACGAGAAGTTAAGGATGTGTATTACATATCTTTGGTAACAATTTTAAAAATACAGGATAGCTTTAAAAAACAAAAAAACAATGAAAAGGTCTGGCATGGTTTCTCATATCTACAATCTCAACACTTTGGGAGGCCGAAGTGGAAGGACCACTTGAACCTAGGAGATTAAGACCAGCCTGGGCAACATGATGAAACCCCATCTCTACATAAAAAGACAGATTAGCTGGGTGTGGTTGTGCACACCTGTAGTCCAGCTACTTGGGAAGCTGAGGCAGGAGTATCACTTGATCCCAGGAAGTTGAGGCTACAGTGAGCCTAGATTGTGCCACTGCACTCCAGCCTAGGTGACAAAGCAAAACTGTCAAAAAAAAAAAAGAAAAGAAAAAGAATACAAAAATGTCAAATGTGTTTTAAGGACAGGAAAGAAAAACAGGGTAACAACTGTAAGGCTTATTGTCGAGTTTAAAATTAGGAAACTGAGGCCAGTAGAAGGAAAACTAAATTCCAGTTTATTCAGCTCCCGGGCAAGGATCTGTGGTCCAGAGAAGGGGCCAGAGAAGTCGCGCCCGGCCGTTCTGGGCGTGGGGTTTTATAGGGGGTAAGGGCAGTAGATTGGACAGTGGGGAAACAAAGCATGGGCAACTGCATTGGTCATAGAAAGACTGGACCTGGACTTGACAAGCTGCCATTGGCAGCCCAGCAGAGCTACCCACAGGTGGGCTGGAGAAGGTAACAGATTGACCAGTGAGGAAACAAAGCATGGGCACCTGTATTGGTCAGAGAGAGAGACTGGACCCGGACTTGGCGAGCTGCCATTGGTTAGGCTCTCTGTGGGATTTTTGAATTCTGGGCTGACAGTATGATTTAGTGCTGAGTGTGGGGCTAGGGGTGGAATGCAGGAGTGGGTGTGGGGAGCCTGCATGGAGAAGGCAAGCGCCAGTAGGACGTCCGGCCTCCTGATAACAGTGTTATCAGATGCGGAGGGGTTGATATTGTCCATCCAGCTCCCGGCGAGGCTATCAGCCTTACAACAACAACAACAACAACAACAACAACAAAAACAGACGGATGAATAGAAGACAAATACAAAATAGTAAACCTAACCATGTCAATAATTACAACACATAATGCAAATATTGTCAGAATGGATCAAAGAAGTCAGACTCAACTATATGTGATTTTAAAATGTGTCTGCAAATTCTTTGACATTCCTCGCTGGGTTGGATTTAGCAACTCACCTTTTTTTTCTTTTTTTGAGACGGAGTCTCACTCTGTCATCTAGGCTGGAGTGCAGTGGCACAATCTTGGCTTACTGCAACCTCTGCCACACGGGTTCAAGCAGTTCTCCTGCCTCAGCCTCCTAAGTAGCTGGGATCACAGGCACCTGCCACCGTGCCTGGCTAATTTTTTTATTTTTAGTAGAGACGGAGTTTCACCATCTTGGCCGGACTGATCTTGAATTTTTGACCTTGTGATCCACCCACCTCGGCCTCCCAAAGTGCTGTGATGACCACGAAAGTGCTGTGATTACCACAGTGCTGTGTTAGCCACCGCGCTCAGCCTAGCAACTCACTTCTAACAACTCACTTCTAACAAACAGTATTGGCAGAGGTAATGGCGTATGACTCCAGAGACTAGGTCATAAAAGGCATGCCCCTTCTGCCTTGCTCTTCCCTGGATTGCTCGCTCTGGAAAAGCCAGCTGTCATGCCATGTGGACACATCAGCTGCCATCTAGAGAGGCTCACATCAAGGGGCACTGAGGCCTCCCATCAACTGCCAGCACTAACTTGCCGGTCAAGGACATTCCCCAACCACACCTAGAGTTGATGGTAGCTGCAGTCTCATGAAAGACCCCAAGCCAGAACCATTCCTGAGACTCACAAAACTGGAACATAATAATTTTAAGCCACTAAGTTTTGGAATACTTTACATCGATAGGTAACTAACACATTTATCTACAAGAAGCATACTTTAAATACAAAGACACATTGAAAGTAAATGGTTGGAAAAAGATCTGCCATGCAAACAGCAAGCAGAAATCTGCAGTAGCCAGATTTGAACAGACATTTTCCCCAAGAAGAAAAATCGATGGCAAATAAGCACTTGAAAAGATGCTCAACATCATTAGTCATTAGGGAAATGCAAATTAAAACCTCAGTGTAATACCACTGCACACCTAATGGAATATCTAAAACTGTAAAGACTGACTCTACTAAGTATGGGTGAGAATGTAGAACAACTCGAAATCTTATACCATATACTCTGGGTGGGAATGTAAATGAAAGTCACTTTGGAAAACAGTTTGACTATTTCTTAAAAAGTTAAACCTACACCTATGCTGTGATCCACTCATTTCACTTCTAGGTAATTACCCACAAGAAAAGAAAACACACATCTATACAAGGACCTGTACACAAATATTCACAATAACTTTTTGTAAAAGCCAAAAACTGGAAACCCAAATATCCATCCACAAGTGAATGAATAAACAAACTGCTCTATTTCCATACAATGCAATACTACTACTCAACAATTTAAAAAAAGAACTGTTTCTAATGTACACACTCCAAGATGGATAAATCTCAGAATAATTATGTTGAGTGAAAGAAGCTAGTCCTTCCCCTACTCCCAAAAAAGTACACATAGTATGAATCCGTTCATATAAAATTAATCCATAGTGAAAGCAAGCAGATCTGGGGGTTGCCTAGGGATGAGGAGATGAGAACACTTTAGGAGTGATGGATATGTTCATTATCTTGATTTTGTTGATGATTTCATGGGTATATTTATATGTCAAAACATATCAAATTATATACTTGGCCAGGCACAGTGGCTCACGCCTGTAATCCTAGCACTTTGGGAGGCCAAGGTGGGTGGGTCACCTGAGGTCAGGAGTTCAAGACCAGCCTGGCCATCATGGTGAACCCCCATCTTTAAAAAAAAAAAAAAATTATATACTTTACGTAAGTGCAGCTTATTGTATGTCAGGTAAATCTCAGTAAGAGCTGAGAAAATATGTATTATGTGATCACCTTTATACAGATTTTTTACCTAAATACAAATGAATAAAGACACTTGTAAAATAAGGTATTAGAGGTCTCTCAAAATGCAATTCAATGATAGAAAAGAAAGGGAAGTATAGAAGTCAGTGGAGCTGGGTACTAACCAGCCCTGTTTTTGCTGTGTCAGCTTACCAGCTGTACATCTTGGGAAATGGCTTAACTTCTCAGGTGACCTCAGTGTTTTCAAAATTATCACATGATCAATTAGAACTAAATTGTCTAGAAAGTCCCTTAGGACTCCTAATTGTATAATGCTTCCAGGTTTGTATCAAAGAAACTTACTTTGTACTCTCCTTCATTGTAGATTGCCAACGCACACAGTCAACAGATGGATGACCTCTTTGATATCCTCATTAAGAGTGGAGGTAGGTCAAAAGTCACATCAGACCCTCACAGGAAGTCATCTCTTAACACAAGTACATGAAAGTTTTTCTTAGGCACTCATAGCTTATCTTTAGATACTGAGAAACATGTTCTTCTAACTAAATTTATTATTTTAATATCTGTTAAATTTAGGCCATTAAAATAACTTATGGCCAGGCACAGTGGCTCACATCCATAATCCCAGCACTTTAGGAGTCTGAGGCGGGAGGATCATTTCAGCCCAGGAGTTTGAGACTAGCCTGAGCAGCATAATGAGACCTCATCTCTACACAAAATTTAAACAATTAACAGGGCATGGTTGTACACCCCTGGGGTTTCAGCTACTAGGGAGTCTGATATAGGAAGATTGCTTGAGCCCAGGAGGTCAAGGCTGCAGTGAACTGTGATAGCTTAAAAGAATAAGACATTGAGAGATTTATCCACAGATAGATGCCTGCTAAAAACAAAGACCAAATAGCAAAGTAGAACCAGATTTAAATTCCATGCTGAAAAACCTCAAAACTTGTTCCATGCATATGTCATTGTAATGGTATTAAAACGTTCCAATATTACATTAATGATGTGACATCAAGCTACCTAGCATGGGCTCCAGTATCTTCATTGAAATTCCAAGTCAATGCCAAAGCATTTTCTACAATATAACATGAAATCTTAGAGTTACATCATCTTTATTAAAAAGGGACATTAGCCACAAAAAAAACAAGGATTATTGTTGCCTCAGCTTACATATCTTTAAGTATAAAAATCACTATTTAAAAAATATTCCTGAGTAGTATTTGCATATTTAGAGTAGTCTTAAAATTACCCTGATGAAAGGAGTTTTATTTGAATTTTCAAATACTGATCTAAAGTTCTCCATTTGTAGCAGGTATTATTTGGTACTGAAGTTGATGTTGACATAGAGAATTGATATTTGACTACGGATCTTCATACGCAAATAGTATTTTTTGCTAAGAACTGTATTGGCCTTACAAAAATAATTTAAGCTGGCCAAGCTCAGTGGCTCACGCCTATAATCCCAGCACTTTGGGAGGCCAAGGCAGTGGATCACTTGAAGTCAGGAGTTCAAGACCAGCCTGACCAACATGTTGAAACCCCGTCTCTACTGAAATACAAAAATTATCCGGGTGTGGTAGCAGGGACCTTAAACTTGGAAGTTAAAATGTGACACAAACAATTGAGGTATTTTCTAAATAGGATGATTTTTCTTATGACGAAGTATCCCGTAAGAATATTATTACATCTTATTGTCTACTAATACCAGTAATAATGAGAACCAAGTTTTATATAGTTAGTTACAAGACTAGTTACTTAGGGCCAGGCACAGTGTCACGCCTATAATCCCAGCACTTTGGGAGGCCAAGGCAGGCAATCACCTGAGGTCAAGAGTTCAAGACCAGCCTGGCCAACATGGTGAAACTAAAAATACAAAAATTAGCTGGGCATGGTGGAGGGCACCTGTAATCTAGCTACTCAGGAAGCTGAGAGGCAGGAGAATCACTGAAACCCATGAGAATCACTGAAACCCAGGAGGCAGAGACTTCAGTGAGCTGAGATCGTGCTACTGCACTCCAGCCAGCCTGGGCAAAAGTGCATGTATATAACTAAAAAAAAAAAAAAAAAAAAAAAAAAAAAGTCTAGTTACTTAGATTACACCTAAGGCTTTCAAAACAATTTTAGAGATGAATACTGATACTAAAAGTAACATAAACCCTTCAAAAACAAATGCAGTACACACAGTTGACACATACCAGTCACTGAGCTTTTAGAGCTATTGTTACATTTATTTTTCCTAGTGTATCTGCATATAAATGAAACCAATCATATCCTCGTAAAATTTTAGAAGATCCTTTATTCTATTTTTTTTTTATTTGGCTCCCCGTCGGGGAAAAAGATCCTTTATTCTAATGTATGTAGTTAACTGAACACCAGTATTTACCGAAGATGGTCCGTTAATTTGCTACTTGATCTGGCAAGGAATAACACATAATTGGTGCTTATGAAGACATTTCCCATAAATTCAGAAAACAAGACCAAAAAGTGAAAGAAATAAGCAAGTGATCCACGTCATGTTAAAGAAAAAGGTCTAAGGAATCATGTGTTAGCTTTAATTCAGAAACGAAATCAGATGCCATTGCATCTTTTCAGAACTTTACACAGAACGCACATGGCTAAATTGGGTACCCATTCCAACTGTAATGTTAAAAAAAAGTAAAAAGAATATAATTACCTCTTTCATAACATTGAGGATGTACTTCGGGTCTCTGCACAAACTCAGGATGTACATTTCAACATTTAGAGTATCCTGCTGCTATAGATTCATAGGATAGTATGAGTCCTATCTTAAAACTTTAAATGACAAAATAAGGACTCAAAGATAAAATAATACATCTACTGTGATGTAAATGCTTTTAATACTTAGTCTTACTGAAAAGAATTTAAAGCATATCAGAATGTAATAAACTGGCCTTGGATGGTCTGCTGACTACATTTACAATAGAAAAGATTGTTATAAACATGTTTATCTATTTAACAAAAATGATCCATCATCCTAAAGGTTATCAAGGATTGTACCTGACCAATAGCATTCTCTTCCTACCTCTAAGATGGACATGCATAGAAGGAATCACATAATAGTAAAGTAACTGTCCTAGTAATTAATTTTTAAATAGCAGTAAATCTTTAGTTACTAATTACTTCAATTATTTTGCACAGAGATCTCCCTCCCCATAAAAGAAGAGCCTTCTCCTATTTCCAAAATGAGACCAGTGACAGCCAGCATCACCACGATGCCAGTGAACACAGTGGTGTCCCGGCCACCACCCCAAGTCCAGATGGCACCACCTGTATCTTTAGAACCTATGAGCAGTTTATCTGCCAGCTTAGAGAACCAATTAGAAGCTTTCTTAGATGGAACTTTACCCTCAACCAATGAAATTGTTCCACTACAAAGCAGCAGTGAAGACAGAGAGCCCTTCTCTCTGATCGAGGACCTCCAGAATGATCTGCTCAGTCAGTCAGGTGTGCTGGACCATTCACACTCACCCATGGAGACTTCTGAGACCCAGTTTGCTGCAGGTACTCCCTGTCTGTCTCTTGACCTGTCAGACTCAAACTTGGACAACATGGAGTGGTTGGACATTACCATGCCCAACTCCTCTTCGGGACTCACTCCTCTCAGCACTGCTGCACCGAGCATGTTCTCTGCCGACTTTCTAGACCCACAGGACCTACCACTACCATGGGACTAACGTCACAGATTTCTTGTCTCAGAGTTGATGAGGTTTAAGAACATGAAGAAGATTCTAAAAGGTCAGTTTTTAGAGATAGATCTATCGTTGCATTGTTGCAATTAAAATATGTTGTCACAGAAAGAATAGGTGGAAGGTCATAGCCTGGAACCCAAGTTTGAAAACATTTCATTGTGTTCAGTAGTGAATTTCTACAATTTAACATAGCACGGGGCCTTCTGAAAAACACGCTAGTCAAAGAAGACTCATCTGTTTCGCCAGACTTCAGTGAAGAATGAAAGTACCTTTAGATACAAACAAAGAAAAGTATTGTATGCAGCACAGTGATGTTAAGATTCTGGTAATTAACTACATTTAAATCTCTCTGGTCTCTTTAAGACCCTAAATAAAAGGCAGACAGCTCCACCCAAAAAATAAGGCTGAAGTGGGGGAGGTGAGAGGTCACTGCACTTGGTACTTCCTAGAGATGGCCAGAGCCAGGCCTGAGACACAGCAGGGGTCAAAGGCAGTGGAGAGCCCTGGCCAGTTCAGTGACAGCTTCCAGCTGAAGACTTTTGGTTCTATTCAGAAACCTATGTTGTTTTTTTGGTGTTGTAGTTTATTTTACGATTTTTGGAATCTTACTTTGTATTTCCAAATTTAAATTTAAATGTAAGATTTTTCACCATAATCAGAAGATATCTACAAAATACTGTCAGAAGTCCAGGTATACTGATTAACACTGAAAATTATTTAGCAACCCTCTGGGTTGGTTAGATTGACTTTAATGTATATATTAGACATTTGTATGTATGCTGACATTGTGATTTGTACAGCCTACATTGGGGTAAGGAAATGGGTGTCCAAGGTCCTACTTTTTTAATAGCTCGAATATTTCTAGAGTACTTGAGCCACATGTATTTCTATATTTAAAGAATTGCTGACTAACTTTCAGGTAACCAGACCCATCTCAAAGAACCAAGAAAAGGCTTTAGCATGAAATATCTTTCTGAGCTGGTGAGTTAGAAGAATGGAAGGTAAGGGGAAGGTCTGTCATCTACCCAGGGCATTCCCATGATGAGTATAGGTCAGACTATGCCATGAGGTGGGCCTCCAGGTCCCCGCCCTGGCCCTCTTTGTTCTGTCACTAATCCCTAGTTATCATTTTACAGGCTTGTAACTGGATGTTCTACTAGAGCTCTCATTATATTGTCAAGCCTAAGATTGAAGAACTGGAGGTTTTATTCGTTTTTTTATATATAGAAAAAAATTATTACATATTTGTTAAGTCATTTCTTAAGAATTTTCTAAAATGCCAACTATCACAGGATTATTTCAAGCTAGTCATTTAGGCATATGACAAAATGTAAATAAGTAAACAAAAAAACAAATCTACCAAAAGAGCATGGAGGTTTCTCTTAAATAGTAATATTGTGCTCTCCACCTCACCTTTGTGTCAACCCTCGGGTCCGGTTGGTTCCCCTGGGTCACAATATGGTAAATGTTCCATACTGACATGCGAGAGGCAGCCTGACCCGTTATTTGGAAAGAATTTATGAATCATTTCTGGTTTTGTGTTTTGCCTAAGAGCTGATCTTATTTCTGATTTGTGTGTGTATGTTTGTGTGTGGTTTATAAATTTCACTATGTATAACAAAACTCTGCTTTTCCAGCGTGAGCACACTGGAGCTCTCTGCTCACTGGCACTTCCTGACTCAAAGGCACTAACAGTGCTCATGTGCCTTCCAAACGGTTCAAGGCAGAGGCCACTGTGCTCAGTGCAGTCTGTGATGAATAGTTTAAGTGTTCAGAAATTGGTAAACCAATGCATGGGATACAGTAACTCTCTGTTAACCAGAACACCATCATTTGACCAAGCCCTACAAGAGTTTACCACACTAGATGTTCTGTGAATCCTCGAGTCAGTTCCATTGAGAGGGGCCTGTCTTCAGGGCCAGGCTATTTACTTGGCAAAGTATTTTTCCTACAGTTCTTGGCCACAGGTTTTTTGTTGAGGGTTTCTGTCTGGGTTTATCAGGTCCATACTTAGACTCTGAGCATCTTCTTCATTCAGATTTGAATGGCTTATTAAATTAGCACCAAATATCAGTGGGACTGTAGGAGATAACCAAACACTAGTGCCATTGACTCTCGTTGAATAACTTTATATTTCCATAATCCTGAATTGTGTACATAGTTTTCTAGCTCTTGGGTCCCTTTATTGCTTTTTAAAACAGGGTTTGAAACATGCCACAGGAAGGTTGCTCTCCAAAAATACACTGTCCAGTGCACAAAATGCTATCTCAGCCTACTTTCTTTTGACTATGAATTGGTAAAGTGCCCACTTCACATATGTGTTTAAACCTTTACATACCAGTATTTCATTTTTAAGAAGGCAAGGCGTCTCTAGCCACCGTACTCGCTCCATTCTGCTTGGCCCTCCTTTCCTTGCGTGAGTCACCAGCCAGGCACCTGTGACATGAGTGCTGCTCTCCAGGATCTCCACTACATGTTCCAGGTTAGAATGAGGACACGCTGTGTGCTCACACTCATGTGACATGACCAAAGATGATACTCTGTAAACAAGGCCCCTCTGACCTGACTCACTGCACATGATGGTGAGTGCAATGAGAAAGAGTGGATGTTGACTAAAGACGGCTGGTTGTTGTTGTTGAAGTTAGTTCACAGCCATTACAGCACAAGTCAAAATTGCCAGTTTAATTTTCATTATGCACGTGTGTAGTTTAGCACTAGTACTCTTGTGTATCATATTGCCGAGTATCATATTGCCAAGAAAATAACTAACTCCTAGAAACTCATTGTCTCACATCCCTGGTCTTACTTCCCTGCATGTTCTCAAAACACAGTAATATCAGCCTTACCGTTCTGCTGTACACAGTTATCAGATCCTCCTACTGGGGGTGGGATGAGTTTAAAAAGTTATACCAAAACTTCTGTAAAGTCTTTGAAAGTCTGGGGGTACGTGGTTATTTTGTACATTTCAGCAAAGCGTCTACTAGGAAACCTCTTAGGACAGTGTTAGTGGTTCACGTTCTAGTGTTTTTCCTGAAATGTGCAATCTACTGTATAGTATTTGCCACATATTTGTACATAGATGTATTCTGAATTCATGGAATTTCTTGCTTAGATAATAATGTGTTTGTTTCATATGAATATTTTTGTAATTCTAAAAAGATCTTATTTAAATTTTCTTTTTAAAAGCCACATGGTTCTGTGATCCATGTAACTGACACTTTTTGGCTTTCAGTGCTGTTTAGAAAGAGTGGCAAAGGCAGGGTGGTGGTGCCTGCAAGCCACGCCTATGGAAGGCAAAGTCATAGTAATGAGATAGTGCCTCTGTACTCTGCAGTCAGCACACACTGAGTGATGGCTCAGGAGCGTACTACCTATTTGTCACCAGAGCTGACTCGGGCTTCCTGGACCCCTCAACCCCAGATCATTCCAGGCAGCATAGCTTTTTTCAGAGTCCTTTGGGAATTCCCAGGCTGAAATCAGCTGTAGCAGTTGACCAAACAGCTGTCCCCACAAGTGATGGGATAGTCCCTTTACTGTCCTCAAATGGACTTGGCCTTAGAGAAGTGGTAAAGCACTTTGGCAGGGTTTACAGTATTTGTGAGAAGCCCACATTTCAGTATGCATCCTCATCAGCTTCCGTGTGCCCACCTGATGCTAGCCTCAAAGGAGTCCTGGCTGTTAGTCGGGTGGGGAGCTCATGGTGCCACAGGGCACTTTTTAGAAAAATTTAAAGAGAACAGCTATTCACTGTCTACCAGCAGAGCAACACGTCAGTTTAACCAAATTCACAAGTAACTCTCCATTTTTCGTATCCATTACTATAAACATGAATGTTGAATGCTGACAAGAGGATACCCATACAAATCATCCCACCGCCCCAGAGGCCACAAAAAATTAGCCCAAATTCTCGAAGCACATTAACTGGAAGGTGAGGTGTTTCAGGGAACATAGCTTACAAGTGCACCAGTGTGTATCTGGAGAGCATCCTAACTGCATTTCAACTCATCTTTTAAGTGATTTCAGTCAGAACTGGAAAACAACTAAGATATAGTCACTTTTTTTTCCTGGTTCAAACCTTCAATAACTTGCTCATTCAGCAGTCTCTCTGAGCTACATTTTTATTTGTAAAGTGACTCTGTCTGCATGGCAATAAGCAGGTCCGTGTTTTTTCTGCATTTGCCCTTTCTTGCAGTATCCAAGGAAACACATCATTACAAAGGATTTCTACCTGAAATCTTTCATGGAAGGCCTATAATTTGAAAAGCTGCACATGTTTACAGAAGAGCTCTTATCCGCCATGCAGACACTTTGCTCTGTGATGTCACAGCTTTGTGACAACAAGATGGCAATCTCGGATCTACAAGGTGCTGTCGGGAATCAAATAAAATATGTTATCGGAGATATCATCACATCCATAGTGTTTAACAGAGCTTTATGCCAACTACTAAGACAAAGCTTTAACAAAGTTTATAGAATCACTGAAACTCATAACAGTTACCTCTCTATGTGATGCTGTAAAGAATCTTGCTAATTTGGTAGGAAGAGGAAGCATTTAGGAAAGGGTTTAGTATCTATCAAAAGTACTTGACCTCAAGTAACCAACAGTAATGCAAACTTGCTTTAAAGGAACCAAAGGCATTGCCAAGTATTTGCCAAAAGGAGGCACTTTTGTTTAAAATTTGAGACTCATGAGATCTCAAAAATCAGTCCCAAAAAGGTATTATCCATTTAAGGTTATAATTTTCACAAAGATGTAGATATTTCTCTATTGTTTTCATGTAAAATAGTATAGAGTTGTTTTGTTGGTTTAACATTCAGTAGTAATACAGAATTTTTTTTCTATGTAGAAATGAGTTTTCTTCTTTTCTTGCTTGCAATAGAAATGCAATGTGATAGGTGTTTCTCTTCTTATTTTCATTGTCATATTACGTCTTAGCATCTCACTTGATGAAAAAAAGGAGAAAGATACCAATCTACAGAGCCCTGCTTGTTGAAGCACTAGTTTAATAAACAAAAAATTATGGCAATCGGGGGTCCATTCATGTATTGCCTTTATGTTGTTTTTTTAAAAGAAAACCATGATGCCTTTGTATTTGCTGTTTGCACCCCTGAAATCAATTCCATATCATGTTTGAATGCCATACATTTTGCACATGTACTGTACATAGGTAATGCATACTGTATTTTTATATGTGTGCACATTTATCATCAGATATTTTGTACATAGTGGCAGTATTGTAGCTGATCGGGAAATGTTTGATATCTCAGCAATTTTGCATTTTTGTGTCTCAAATAAAAAACATTTTGATGTATTATGATTCCTGCTGTGCAGAAGAAAGACAACTCCCTGTGGGTTGGTGGAGCTGTTGTGGAGCGTGGAGCAGGAGCTGATTTGGGAGGAGACACTAGACCTTTAGCACACAACTCACAACGGAAGGCCGCCAGGCAAAAGCCTGTGAACTTGTCACCCTCCCCCTGATCCAGGACCATGAGATCCAAAATAGAAACTCACAGGTACGAGCTGAACTTGAAAATGTCAAGATTTACACCAAAGTCAGTTTCTTTCTTCCACAATGAAAGTTAGAAAGATGTTGTTCTCCCCAGAGGGTTGATTTTCACACCCCCGCACAGTGAAAACTCACTCGCTTCCATAGTATATATGCAGCACCATCACAATCCCTGAAGACCCACACAACCCTTCAATCTAGCCAAGTTTCAAAAGCAGCAATCTACATGAGGCATTTTTGTAGACCATATAAAATAGTCTTTAGAATTCAGTATTCTTTTAGTAAGATGGCATTTAATTTCAACCCATAAGCCAACGTTTAAAACCGTTTTGTTAAAATGTTATTTTTTTCCCTTTGCATTGAAGAAACAAAATAGTAATGAGTGAACTCTATTAACTATAATTTATATATCAATATTTGATTAAGAAAATGGACATAGCATCAAACACAGAAAGTAAAGATATTGATGACCTAAACACACAAAATGTTCATTACGCTTAGGGAGCCAGAGTGCAGCCTCGACAGACCACTGAGATGATGCCCAAAGGGTTAAGCCAATTGTAGAGTATCGTATGTTCCAGGCAGAGATCCTGCCCTTGGGGAGAAAAGAGACCTCCCTGCTGGAGTGAAAGAAAACTGTGCCAAAGAACATAGCACACGCCCGGGAGCCCAAGAAGAGTGAGGGAGGGATGCCACAGGGAGCTCTGGGGAAGCTGACATGGGGGACAGCCCCTTGGGCAAGGTCAGAGTCAATTGGAGAAATTTTTTTTTCTTGTAACAGTCTTTGTGTGTGTGTGTGTGTGTGTGTGTGTGTGGACACAGTCTCGCTCAGTCACCCCGGCTGGAGTCTCGGCTCACTGCAACCTCTGCCTCCTGCCTCAGCCTAGCCTCCCGAGTAGCTGGGACTACAGTCAGCACCACGCCTGGCCAATATTTGTATTTTTTAGTGAATAAGGGGTTTCACCCATGTTGGTCAGGCTGGTCTCCAACTCCTGACCTCAGGTGATCCACCTGCCTCAGCCTCTCAAAGTACAGGGATCACAAGCGAGCCACTGTGCCTGGCCAGGCATTTTAATTTAAATTTCAGAAAGAAATCTCATCCTGATATCCTGTCTTTTCCATTAATATGTAAGACACGTTAATTAAATTAAGTCTATATTGTGTGATGAGATGAGAAACAAGGATGCTCATCAACATTCTCCCTGCCCCTTTTGTTGGATGCTGTTGGGTCACAGATCATTCCACTGGGAAATCCATGGATGATGGCCCTATGGGTGCTCACTCTGCAGCATCCTCATGCTTGCCATTGGACATACACAAGACTTGTCAGAAGCATCCAAACCCCAAGTGATTCCAGTGCTAGCACTGTTCAGGACAAAGCTGAAGTTTGATTGGTGGTGAAAAAGGGCTTTTAGTCAGGTTAATTGTTAAGAATTTAAAGTGTTTCCCATCTAAGATTCAAATAAAGGCCTTTGAGGCCGAGCTTGGTGGCTCACACCTATAATCCCAGCACTTTGGGAGGCTGAGGCTGGTGGATCACCTGAGGTCAGTAGTTGGAAACCAGCCTGACCAACATAGTGAAACCCCATCTCTACTAAATACAAACAAACAAACAAAAAAAAAATTAGCCAGGCACAGTGGCGCATGCCTGTAATCCCAGCTACTTGGGAGGCTGAGGCAGGACAATCTCTTGAACCAGGGAGGTAGAGGTTGCAGTGATCCAAGATTGTGCCACTGAAGTCCAGCCTAGGCAACAAAGCAAAACTCCTTCTCAAATAAATAAATAAAGCCTTTGATGTGTTTTCTCACTCACAGGTAACCCCCCAAGTCACATTAAGCAGAATTTCAAACAAAGCTCCTCTGTACATGACAGTCTTTAGACAAAAACTACAGTGGTTGTGGTACAATACTTATGTAAGCACTAGAAAAGTCTACAAAGCTGTTTAAACAAGTAGCCTATTTTCTTCCCTTAAAATGTCTATTAAGCAACTTGGAAAGTTGACCAAGACATAAATTCACTAGAGATACAGAAACTACAATCAGAGACTAAAAGAAGATGCCACAACCAAAGACCAAATGCTGCTTCACCCTTTTCCTCACTCTAGTTGCCTAGTGACAATCAACAGAAAGGTGGCAGGAGAGAAAGACAATAATATTAACAAACATATATTAAATGCTGCTGTACGCCAGGCCCTGTGCTATTCTATATGTATAACTTCATTTAATCATCATCTATAAGGTAGGAACTCCTATTATCCCCATTTTATAAATAAATAGGGCGACTGAGGACAGAGAGGGCAAATGACTTGCCTAAAATCACAAAGGAAACAGAACACAGATTTGAGACCAAGCTTCTGAAACCCCAGAACCCAAACCATTTGTCTTAGTCTGTTCAGGGAGCTATAACAAAATACCTCAGACTAGACAATTTATCAACAGCAGAAAGGTAGTGCTCACGGTTCTAGAGAATGGAAGGCCTAACATTAAGGCTCCAGCAGATTCAGTGTCTGATGAGGTCCAGATCTCTGCTTGAAAGATGGTGCCTTGTTGCTGCATCCTCACAGAGAGGAAGGGACAGAAAGGCAAAAAAAAAAAAAAAAAAAAAACCACACACACATAGTCATACACAGGCTGTCACAAGCCCTTCTATAACGACACTAAATTCCATTCATGAGAGCAGAGCCCTCATGACTTAATCATGAAGGCTAAAGGCCCAAACTTCTAATACACTGCATGAGGATTAAGTTTCAACATGAATTTTAGAGACACAAACATTCAAACCATAGCACCATTCTTGTATAGTCTGCATACACCTTTCTGCCTTTGTCCAGATACTTTGTGAATACAAGTGAGTACAGCTTAATTAATTCACATCTATCACGAGCTTCCACAAACTGCGTTGATTAGACCTGGGTGACTCAAGTTTCCTCAATTTCTCACATTTTCTGAAGTAGCTACTCACAAACGTTTAATGGCATCCACTGTATGGCTTTTTACTAGATGAACTCCAGCCAGAATATGGACTCCAAGACTGGAGGATTTTTAAGTGAACTCTAATGGTTGGGCCATACAAAATGACTTGTTATTAAACACTATCTTGTTGGGACTGCTGTAACCATTGAAGCACATACCAAAGCTCAAGAGCAGTAAGATTTTTAAATACCTAGCAATACTGAAGACACACCAACTCTGTGATCCTACCAATCAATATTTTTGATACACATTCTTGAGAAACACAGACGTAGACAGGAAATCATGTATAAGAATGAACATTAAAGCATTTACAAAGCAAAAACTGCAAGTAACTCATACGTCTTTAAATTGGAGAACCGTTCAACACAGCCATTTACAGGAATGAACTAAATCTAATTGTGCCAATGCAAAAGAATCTTGAAACAAAATGCTGAGGGGGAAAAAAGTACAGAACGAAGCTTGCATAATTCAAGTAACATTTTAAAACAAGGCTGTGTGTTTTATAAAGTATAAAAACATGGGTGGTAAGGACTCAGGTCAGTTTTAAGATCCAGAATATTTCTGGAAGAAAAAATTTGGTTGGGGAACATCTGAAAGAGGGCTTTAACTTTCTAATATTTTGTTTAACAATTCTGTAGCCAATATAGCAAAATGCTAATATGTTAACTAGCTGATTTTGTTTTAATTCTTCCTATTCTTTTCTGTGAGTTGGAAATACTTCATGGTAAAAAAAGATTAGCAAAAACTATTTCTGACGTATATAGAAACTAAAATCCTAAATAAAATACTAGCAAATCAAATCTAGTAATATGCAAAAACTATTATGCAGCATGACCAAGTAGGGTTTATTGCTGGAATGCAAAGTTAGTTTAACCTCTGAAAATCCATTAATGCAAAATAATATATTCATAGAATAAAGTACAAAAATGACATGATCATCCCAATAGACACGGAAAAAGCACTTGACAAAATTCAACACCCCTTCACAATAAAAACGCTATGAACTAGGAATAGAAAGAAACTTTCTCACTAAAGGTCATCTATACAAAACCCACAGCTATCATCATACTTAGTGGTGAAAGACTGAATGCTTGTCCCCAGTGCTCAGGAAAAAACAGATGTCCACTCTTAGAACTTCTGTTCAACACTGTACTAGAGTTTCTACCCAGGACAATTTTACAAGAAATGTAAATAAAAGACATCCAGATTGGCAAGGAAGAAATAAAACCATCTTTATTTATAGATGGCATGATCTTATATATAGAGAATCCTAAAGGATTTCCTAAAAATCAATTAGAACTAATAAAATGAATTCATCAAGGTCACAGGTTACAAAACTCAATTGCATTTCTATACGGCAGCAATGAATAAACCACAGATGAAATTGAGAAAACAATGCCATTTATAATAGCATCACAAACAATACTTAGGAATAAATTTGACAAAAGAAGTACAAGAGATATACTCTGAAAACTACTTATACTCTGAAAATGTTTCTGTAAGAGACAAATAAATGGAAAAACATCCCATTTTCATGGATCAGAAGACTTAATATTGTTAACATGTTAATATTCCCCCAAACTGACTTACAGATTGGACACACTGCCTATCAAAATCTCAGCTGGCTTCTTTGCTAGAATGGACAAGCTGATCCTAAAATTCACATGAAATTCAAGAGACCTAAAATGTCCAAAATCTTGCAAAAAGAAGAACAAAGTTGGAGGACACACACATCTCAATTTAAAAACTTATAGCAAAGCTACAGTATTTAAAGTATAGTGCTTACTTAAGAATAGACATAATGATCAATAGGATAGCACTAAGAGTACAGAGATAAATTCTCATACTATGAACAACTGATTTTTCACACCCTTCTCTCCCACCCCAAGAAAAAGCTGAAACAATTCAATGGGGGAAAGAACTGTCTTTTCAACAAACAGTGCTGAGACAACTGGATGTCCACATGCAGAAGAATGAATTTGGGAACTCCTCACCTCGTATCATGTAAAAATTTAACTCAAAATAGATCAAACTAAAAGAACTAAAACAGTAAAACTTGTAGAAGACAACAGAGAATCTATGTTACATTTGGTTGGACAAAACCTTTGAAATATGACAACGCATAAGCAATAAAAGAAAAAATAGACAAGTTAGATATCACCAAGGTTACAAACTTCTGTGCTCCCAAGAACACTGCTCAGAAAATTAAAGACAACCCACAAAATAGGAGAAAAATTGTTCAAATCATGTATCTGATTTAAAAAAAGTTGCACTTAAAATATATATAAAAGACTAATACAACTCAATAATAAAAAGGTAAGTAATTTTTAAATGGGTAAAGAATCTGAAGACATACACATGGCCAATGTGTGCATGAAAAGATACTTGACCTGAGACAAATACAAATCAAAACCACATGAGATACCACTTGACAGATGCTAGGATGGTATAATCTAAAAAGGTAGATAATAACAAGCATCAGCAAGAATGTAGAGAAATTGAAACCTGTATACACTGCTGGTGGCAGTGTGAAATGGTGTGACTGTTTTGGAAAACAATTTAGCAGTTCTTCAAAAAAGTTTAAACATAGGGTTGCCATGTAATCCAGCAGTTCCACTCCTGGGCATACACCCAAGAGAATGGAAAACTTACATCCACAGAAAAACTTGTAAGTGAATGTTTACCACACCATTATTCATAATAGCCAAAAAGTAGAAACAACTCAGATGTCCATCAACTCATGAATGGATACAAAATGTGGTATATTCATACAGTGGATTATTTGACAAAAACAAAGAAATGAACTGACACATGATACAACATGGATGAACCTATGCTAAGTAGGCCAGGCACAGTGGCTCACGCCTATAATCCCAGCACTTTGAGAAGCCAAGATGGGTGGATCACTCAAGGTCAGGAGTTCAAGACCAGCCTGGCCAATATGGTAAAATCTCGTCTCTACTAAAATACAAAAATTAGCTCGGCGTGGTGATGCACATCTGTAATCCCAATTACTCAGGAGGCTGAGGCAGGAGAATCACTTGAACCAGGGAGGTGGAGGCACAGGGAGCCGAGATCACACCACTGCACTCCATCCTGGGCGACGCAGTGAGACTCCATCTCAAAAAAAAAAGAAAAAAAGAAAAAAGAAATCCAATTTTCTTAGCAAACATCCATTTATTTTAAGCACATTTATTGTGAGAGTGACTTTTTTTGTGCCCTCAAATCTAGTCATCTGGTTATTTACTGACGCATAATAAATCACTGTAAAACTTACTACCTCCAAACAATGAGACAGAAGACTTCTGCTTTCAACCAAAATGGAGTATCAGGGACGAGACTTGACTTCCTACCTGAAACCACCAAGATGGACAAAATATGTGAAACCCTTTGGAAAGTGCCAGATAGCAAATAACAAAAGAAAGTTATTTCTGAGGGACAGGAAACAAGGTGAGCTCTACTGTTGCCCAGGGAAGTCAGGTAGAGCCAGTGGACTCCTAAGTTGGCAGCGAGGGCAATGAATCCAAGAGGCCAAGGCAGCTTGGGTTTGTAGCACATAATATTAGAGAAGAGAACTACATTGAGAAAACACTCTGGAAATCTACAGAGGATCTCTTTTAGTATTCAGCAGAGCACTAACAGGTGCATGGGTGTAAGCACACTACACATGGCCTAAGAAAGAACAACCCCCCCAAAATTACAGGTAACAGCTCCCAATACTCATGCAGTGCTGGGAATAGTGCCTGTTGCCACCAGCCAAGCTAAAGACTCATAATGCAAGGGACTAATGTAAGGTTAGGCAAGGGACAAGTATTCAAAAAAAAAAACCTTCCCCAGCATTGAGGATTATAAACTAATCCCTGCTCCAGATCTAACAAATAATATAAGCAAAAAAAATGACACACTTAATGATAAGATTAATTATAAGCAACCAGGAAGTTATTTCAAAAAAAGTATTAAAGGCAGAAGCTGTTTAAAAAAAGAAGAACTGACACAAATGTCAGTTTACAGACAAGGACATTAAAACCATTATAACCGAATTCCGTTAGATCAGAAAGTGAAGTAGTAACAAAAACATAGGCTTTTTTTTAATACATTGACCTGTCAGAGATTAAAACTACAATGTCTGAGATGAAAAATGCACACTGGGAATAATGGAAAATGAGACATTACAGAAAAAATATAGGGAATATGAAGACATCATAATAACCACCCAAAATGAAAAAAATGAGCATCACTGTGGTGAGAGACAACCTGTGGCAGCCTACTCTATCAGTAATTTGACTCCCTTAAGGACTGGAAACACAGAAAAACATTTGCAGAACATTACTTCAATATACAAAAGTCAATTGTATTTTTATCTACTAGCAATAAACAATCAGGAATTGAGATTTCTTTAAATAGTGCCATTTATAATAGCATCCAAAACAGGAAATACATGGGATCAATCTCACAAAAGATGTGAAAGGTCTGTACACTAAAAACTACAAAACACTTTTTAGAAAAATTGGAAGACCTAAGTAAATCAAGAGATATATAATGTCCTTGCATTGGAAAACTCAATATTGCCATATGTCAGTTCTCCCCAAATCAATCTACAGATTAATGCAGTTGCAATCAAAATGCCAAGTTTTTTTGTAGAAATTGTCACCAGATTCTAAAATTCCTATGGTAATGCTAAAGAAACAGAATAGTCAAAAAGAGGAACAAAGTTTTAAGACTCACGCTACCTGATTTCAAGACAAGCTACATTAGGATAGTAAAGATAAGAAACAGATCAACAGGACAAAATGGAGTCAAGAAAGAGACACATGGATATATGGACAACTTATTTTCAGCAAAGGTGCAAAGGCAATTCGGTGGAGGAAGGAGGTGTATTCAACAAAAATACTGAAACTAATGGATATCTATATGCAAAAAAGTTGACTTAAGGTTGGGTGTGGTGGCCCACGCTTGTAATCCCAGCACTTTGGGAGGCCTAAGTGGGTGGATCACGAGGTCAGGAGTTTGAGATCAGTCTGGCCAACATCGTGAAACCCCGTCTCAACTGAAAATACAGAAAATTAGCAGGGTGTGCAGAGGTGCACCTGTAATCCCAGCTACTCGGGAGGCTGAGGCAGGAGAATCAGGTGAACCCAGGAGGTGGACGTTGTAGTGAGCTGAGATCACACCATTGTACTCCAGCCCAAGCAACAGTTCGAGACTCTGTCTCCAGAAAAAAAAAAAAAAAAAAAAAAAATAGTAGACTTCATTCCATAACTCGTATCATATAGAAAATTTACTCTGAGTCATAGACCTAAATATAAAATCTAAAACTATAAAATTTGTAGAGGAAAACATTTATAACTTTGAGTTAGGTAGAGCTTTCTTAACAACAAAAAAAATAATGACCCATAAAGGAAAATTTGATAAATTTATTTTATCAAAATCGAAAACTTTTGCTCTTTAAAGGACACTGTTAAAAGATTAAAAAGAGCCACTGACTGGGACAAAATACTTGGAAATCATATCTGATAAAGGATTTATATCCAGAATATATCAAGAATCTCACTGGTCTGAGTGTAATTTACAACTAATTGATCACAACCAGTTATAAATTTCTTTGTTCCTTCTCCATTCCCACTGCTCAACTTGGCTAGCCTTAAAAACAAAAAACAAACAATCTCACATTTCAATAATTAAAAAACCCAATAAAAAAATGCATCAAACAGAAACTTCACCAAACACAACAAATGAATGGCAAACACATGAAAAAAATGCTCAACATCTTAGTACTAGAGAAATGCAAATTGGCCAAGCACAGTGGCTCACACCTGTAATCCCAGCACTTTGGAAGGCTGAGGTGGGCGGATCACCTGAGGTCAGGAGTTTTGAGACCAGCCTGGCCAACATGGTGAAACCCCCTCTCTACTAAAAATACAAAAATTAGCCAGGTGAGGTGGCAGGTGCCTGTAATCCCAGCTACTCAGGAGGCTGAGGCAGAAGAATCACTTCAACCCAGGAGGCAGAGGTTGCAGTGAACCATGATCACACCACTGCACTCCAGCCTTCAACAGAGTGAGACTCCGTCTCAAAAAAAAAAAATAAAGAAATGCAAATTAAAACCACAATGCAATACCACTTCATGCCTATTAGAATAACTAAAAGTAAACAGACTGACCACACCAAGTGTTGGCCACATTATGGGGGAACTGAACTCTCCTCCACTGTTGGTGGAAATGTAAAATGGTGCAGCCACTTAGGGAAACAGTTTCTCAGTTTCTTAAAAAGATAAACATATTACCGATGGATTCCACTCCTGTGTATCTATCTAAAAGCAATGAACACATATGTTTATTCAAAGATTTGTACACAAACGTTCACACTAGTTTTATTTATAATAGCCAAAAACCAGAAACGACTCTCATGTTCCTACCACTCAGCAACAACAAGGAATGAATTCTTGGTATAATAATGTACAATACAGGTGAGTCTCAGTTATGCTGAAGGGAAGAAGCAAGGAAAAAGCAGCACATACTGTTTGATTCCATTTATATACAATTCCAGGATGTGGGCTCGGTGCAGTGGCTCATGCCTGTAATGCCAGCACTTTCAGAGGC
>CAUYLG010030678.1:0-118359 GCA_963573385.1 Cacajao melanocephalus
GACCTAATTTACGTTTGATAGGTGTACCTGAATGTGACGAAGAGAATGAATCCAAGCTGGAAAATATTCTTCAGGATATTATCCAGGAAAACTTTCCTAACCTAGTAAGGCAGGACAATACTCAACTCCAGGCAATACAGAGAACACCATAAAGATATTCCTCAAGAAGAGCAACCCCAAGACACATAATCATTAGATTCACCAGGGTTGAAATAAAGGAGAAAATACTAAGGGCAGCCAGAGAGAAAGGTCAGGTTACCCACAAAGGGAAGCCTATCAGACTCACAGCAGATCTCTCAGCAGAAACCCTACAAACTAGAAGAGAGTGTGGGTTAATATTCTACATCCTTAAAGAAAAGAACTTTCAACCCAGAATCTCATATCCAGCCAAACTAAGCTTCATAAGTGAAGGAAAAATAAAATTTTTTGTGAACAAGCAAGTACTCAGAGATTTCATCACCACCAGGCCTGTTTTACAAGAGCTTCTGAAAGAAGCACTACAAATAGAAAGGAACAACCAGTATCAGTCATCCCAAAAACTTACCAAAAGGTAAAGAGTATCACCATAATGAAGAATCTATATCAACTAATGGACAAAACAGCCAGCTAGCATTGACAGTATTAAACTCACATATATCAATATTAATCCTAAATTTAAATGGATTAAATGCTCCAATCAAAAAACACAGACAGGCAAACTGAATAAAAAGTCAAAATCCATCGGTACGCTGTATCCAGACATATCTCACATGCAAGGACACACAAAGACTCAAAACAAAGGGATGGAGGAAGATTCACCAATCATATGGAGAGAGAAAAAAAAAAACAAGAGTTGTAATTTTCGTCTCTGACAAAATAGACTTTAATAGTAATAAAGACTAAAAGAAACAAAGAAGAACATTACATAACGGTAAAAGGATCAATGCAACAAGAAGAGCTAATGATCCTAGTATATAGGCACCCAATACAGGAGCACCCAGACACATAAGATAAGTTCTTAATGACTTAAAAAGAGACTTAGACTCACGCACAATAATGGCGGGAGACTTTAACACTACATTGTTAACATTAGATAGATTAACGAGATAGAAAATTAACAGGGACATCTATGACTTGAACTCAGACCTGGAACAAGTAAACTTAATATTTACAGAATTCTCCATCCCAAATGCACAAAACGTACATTTTTCTCAGTATCACATTACACCTATTTTAAAAGTGACCATATAATTGGAAGTAAATAACTTTTCAGCAATTGCAGAGCATTTCACAGATTTAAATGAAATATTGGTTGGTTGTTTCTTTGTTATTTTCTTCCCTTATTCCTTCCTGTCTCCGTTGTTAAGTATAATTATTGGCATAAAAGAGATCTTTAATACCTATTTTTATATTGTATTCTAGCCTGGGCAATAGAGCAAGTTTCTCATTCTCTCTCCCTCTTTTTCTTCCTCTTTCTCTTTCATTCTTTTTTTTCTTTCTCTCTTTCTACCTTTCTTTAAAAACAAAAAACAGTGGCACACGCCTGTAATCCCAGCTACTCAGGAGGCTGAGGCAGGAGAATCACTTGAACCCCGGAGGCAGAGGTTGCAGTTAGCCAAGATCATACCATTGCACTCCAGACTGGGCCAACAGTGAGACTCTCACAAAATAAATAAATAAATATTTTAAAATAATGGAATAGGTTTTAATCCAGATTTTCAAAAAATAGTATTATATACTCAGTGTTGCCAAGAAAACATTTTGGGAAGGATCTTCCCTAATGGTCCAGTATGAATACAGGTTGAATATTCCTTCTCTGAAATGCTTAGAACCAGAAGTGGTACAGCTTTTTTGGTATTTCTGAATTTTGGAATATCTGCATATACAAAGAGAGGTATCTTGGGGATGGGGCCTAAGTCTATACATGAAATTCATTTCTGTTTTATATACACCCATCACACATAGCCTGAAGGTAATTTTATACAATATTTTTAGTAATTTTGTACATGAAACAAAGCTTATGTACACAGAACCATCAGAGAGCAAGAGATCAGGTGTGGAATTTTCCACTTGTGGTGTCATTTCCAATTTTAGAGCATATCGGATTTCAGATTTGGGATGATCAACCTGCATAGCAGTAAGATTCTCTGACCAGAAATGCCATCTACTTGCCCAAACCTTTCCAGTGGTTCTGTAATGCTATTTAGAACGTGTATCAGTAGGTCAACAGGGCCTGAAGTAATACTGACATACTAGTACTCACTCTTTGGTTAACATCACAAACATTACTTAGGTACTGTCTAGAAGTAGGACATCCATGCTTTCTTTTTGCTACAGAAGCTTTTTGAGAAAACAAGTACATACATTTATAAATGCAGAGAAGACAGACTGTCTCCCCTAAAGCTGCTTGGCAACCTGGTAGATTTTTAATAAACATTCTTGAGTATCAATTAGAACACACCAGGTCCTCATGCTGTCAAAATGTTTCTATTAATTTCAAATTCTCCCCAACTCTTCACACCTCCTAAAAAAGAACATTCTCTTTCCTAATTTTCCAACTTGTATTTTCCAAAGCAAAATTAATGAACTATTCCAGCCTTTTCTGGTATGATTTCTTTCCTGTTAGGCAAAAAGATTAAACAAAGCATGTTAATTCTCTATTCTTGTATTTATCTTTTTTCGCCACATGGGACCACAAACTGTTCTTCTGGAAACCTAGGACAGTGTCCTCTGTTAGGTCATCCAAAAACCCTAAGTGAATCCCCCACTCTCCCACACTGGTGGAGGAGGAGAGACTCAAGAACTGAGGTTTCTTCCCTTTTCTACTCCAAGGTTGACGACCAACTAGCTGCACACACAAAAAAAAAAAAAACACCTGTCTGACAACACAGAACCTAAATTTTCTTACCAAAAAGATCAGGGATTTTTCTTTCACTGCCTCATTCTTAGATCTAGATCTAAAAATTCTGTAATCCTATGGTTCACTCAAATGTAGGAAAGGAACTAAAAAGCAGACAGTTTTATTTTAACCTCTTTTACTTAATAGTCACTCTTTTGTTGATACAGAGGACCAGAAGACTTTTTCTTTATGCACTAGGGTTTTTTTTTTAATTAACAACTTTTTTTTAAGTCTAGGATATTGATATTACACGGTTACTCTCTTTTCTGCTTTTCATTGTTATGCTCTTCAACTATTTTAACAACTAACAGAAAATAAACTAAAACAAACAGATGCCCACTACCTAAAAATGTCCACTATTTTATAAAGCAGATGTTCTTGCGTGCACAATGAATTAGGTGTCAGAAGACCCAGGCTGTAGTCCTAGCCACTCATCACTCTGTGACTTGGTACCAAGGTCACAGCATTCTCTCAGCATCTGTTTCTCAGATTTAAACAAAAAAGGAATGGAAGTCATGCCCCTGCATTTGCCCACAAGACTGCTGCAAAGCAAGGTCACATAGTAAGAAACATTTGCTATCGCTACAGACTAGTACTTACCAGGAACATGGAAAACATTTTTACCACCTTATTTGATTTAATCTGAATCACACAAAGGGACTGAGGAAGGGGTGACGCTAAAATAAGCAGTCAAAACACCCAGCACACTCAGCAACAGAGGCTATGAAAATCAACACGTGGATAAAGTTGAGAATGAAAGAAAAAGGAGACATCATGGCTTTATGGAGAAAGAATTTAGCCAAGAAGCAACATCACACCCAGCAAGCTTAGAACAGAAATACCTTCGTTCATATATGGTATAGTATTATACCAAATGCTGCTGTGTTTTGTTGTTGAATCTTAAAATGTAGGTAATTATTTCTTCCTGCATTTGTTCTTAATGTCATTATAGAGTATTATTGTTTCTTTGAGCTCATAAGATTTCTTCTGGTGAAATAATACAAATTTCAAAGGAAACTATTCAAGTAGTATTCAATAAAGAATGGAGCTTTTTTTCCAACACTGCATTGCAGAAAAAAATATATTTATCAGCATAATCCAAAAAGTTCCATCAAGGATCAAGCTAAATACAATGTGAAAATTTTTCTTATAAATCAGACATTACAAAAACTGAAATGAGTGTGGGCCAGGCAGTCATCTAATGAGTGAAACAGGCTGGGACAGAAACACAATCAGGAGTGGCGGGCAATTAAAACCAGATAGTCCCTGTCTGCTCCAGAGAAGAAGGCAGCCATTACTCAGCGCCAGAACATTTTTGCCTTGTGAGAACACAGGCCCTGTATGTTGGCTGTGTCTTCTGATGTCTCTGGAACTGCTAAAAAAGCCAATGATCTTTATGGTGGCCACATATTTTCTTTTAACTATAACAACATGAGTAAGCCAAACAAAATGTATCAGTTGAAATATGGTAGAAGTCAGCTTTCTGTTACAAAAGTGCACATGCAAACCTTTTTTAAAAAGTAGAGCTACTACTAAAAACAGCATTATGGGTCAAAAAGAAAGACATACATTGTATAAATGGTAGAAAAGAAGAACCTGAGATCCACAATTCAAATGACCAGATCTTATGTATAGCATCAGGGGAAAAAACTATATGCATCTGTCATTACAAATCACTGGGTTAAAAAAAGGAAGAGATGATTCAACCACTGGTGCTGGCATGACTGTTTAACTACTGGGAGGCAGAAAGAGAACCTCACCTCGTATCAAAATTAATTCCAGATGGATTGAAAGGGTCACAAGTAAACACTGAAGCCATGAAAAAGAAAATATTTTCAACAAATCTCAGAACAGAGAAGGATCTTCTAAAGTAAAAAAAAAAAAAAGAGAGAGAGATAGAGAAGAAGCCATAAGAACGGGTAGATATCAAAAAATTCACAATAATCAAGCAAAAGGGCACACAGCAAAGGGGGGAGGATTACAACCAACATGTAAGAAGGTAAGGAAACATTTGTAATGCATAAAATATTCTTCACTAAGCAGGATTTTTGCAAAAAATACATTAATACTTCCACTGAAAAATGGAAAAAAACAAAGAATCATAAAATGTTTAAACATAATTGTGAATGGTCCATTTTTCTATAGATTATTTGGCTTTAAAAAAGCATTATTTTCAAGTTACTAGATGACTTTTTTCGAGTTTTCTATATTTTCCAATTGTTTACGATGAGGAAATTAAAAAGGCTTATTTTCAAGCTATAAAATGAAATAATGTTTAATGTTGGACTATCCTAGAGAAGAACTTAAATATGACAGGTCCTTGAACAGCACAGTTTCATTATAACATTAATAAGGGGGAAATGGCCGGGCACAGTGGCTCACACCTGTATTCCCAGTAGTTTGGGAGGCCAAGGTGGGTGGATCAGAAGGTCAGGAGTTTGAGACCAGCCTGATCAACACAGTAAAACCCCATCTCTACTTAAAATACAAAAATTAGCCAGGTGTGGTGGCACACGCCTATAGTGCCAGCTACTCGGGAGGCTGAGGCAGGAGAATTGCTTGAACCCGGGAGGCGGAGGTTGCAGTGAGCCAAGATCACGCCACCGCACTTCAGCTTGGGCAACAGAGCAAGACTCCGTCTCAAAAATAAATAAATAAAATAAGCAAAAAATAAAAACTGATTCATGACTAGGGCTTCTGTCCATGTAGGGTCTGCATTCTCCCATATCTGTGTAGGTTTTCTCTGGGTATCTATGATTTCCTCACACATCTCTTAGGTCAGTTTACCAGCATGTCTAAACAGTCCTGTGTAAGTGAGGGCAGGATCATGTCCTGTCCAAGGCTGGGGTCCACTTTGCACTCTGAACTGCTGGGATGGGCTCTAGACACCTCCGACCCTGAACAGGAATAAGTGAGCTTACCTTGTTTTTATTAATCTTTCCTAAATGTAGGCATAGTTCACATTTACTTCAATACGTAATATTAAAAGTGTTGCAGTCTTTATTTAGAAGTTTGGTGATGTTGAGGTCAGGAGTTTGAGACCAGCCTGACCAACACAGTGAAACCCCGTCTCTACTAGAAATACAAAATTAGCCGGGCGTGGTGGTGCATGCCTGTAATCTCAACTACTTGAGAGGGTGGGGCACAAGAATCGCTTGAACCTGGGAGGCGGAGGTTGTAGTGAGCCAAGATCGCGCCATTATATTCCATCCTAGACAAGAAGGAAACTCTGTTCTGTCACTCACACACACACACACGGTTTGGTGATGTTATTGAGACCAGAAATATGCTATAAAAACTTAACTTTTGGCTGGGCACGGTGGCTCACACCTGTAATCCCAGCACTGTGGGAGGCCAAGGCAGGCAGATCACAAGATCAGGAGTTCAAGACCAGCCTGGCAACACGGTGAAACCCCGTCTCTACTAAAACACAAAAAATTAGCTGGGCATGGCGGCAGACACCTGTAATCCCAGCTACTTGGGAAGCTGAGGCAGAAGAATCGCTTGAACCCGGGAAGTGGAGGTTGCAGTGAGCCAAGATCGTGCCACTGCACTCCAGCCTGGGTGTCAGAACAAGCCTCCGCCTGAAAAAAAGAAAAAAACTTTTCTTTACATCAGTTGGCCCATGGTAAAACTGGCTTCCTTATGTATTGTTCTACTTCAATTCAGTTTCCAAGAACCTACTGATAATGTTAAGTGAGGACCTACTGTGCTTTCTTAGAGAATCCAATTCCTCCCCACCCTACATACGGGAAACAAGATTCATGCTGCATGTAATATAATCAGCTGGAACCCTTTTTAAAACACAATCTTGTATGTCCAAGCTAACCAGAGTGCTGTGATCCCTTGTTCTTATCTGCCCCTGGTGTGCCAACATCCCATAGCCGAGCTCAAATCCCACCTCTTCTATGAAGTCCTCCCACCCCACTCCAGCAGGCAGAAAGCAAGCCTTCCCTTAACTCCCACCCAAGTGTCACTCGTTCCTACTTGACAATTCATTTGCCCTGTCCTACCCCAACTGACCCCTTTCCTTTAAGCTCCTCTAGCCTCTCTGAAGAGATGAGAATTCAGCTTCCATCCCCACAGAATGGAGCACTTTAGTCCACACCCAGGAGGGTGCCTGGGAGACACCCGTCAGAGCACTGGTGAATGGCCAGCACAGGACTGCAGCAGCACCAACACTGGCAAAGTGCCACCTCGGCTCCTGCACAGTGGCTCCAGAGTCACCAATCCAGTGCCTTAGCACTATTTGTCCATAAGGGTCATAAGCCACATGCTGTGGCATGTCAACCCTAAACCTAGTATGCAGAAAATAGAAAAAAACCTGAGCAATTTTTTTTTTTGACAGAGTCTCACTCTGTCACCAGGCTGGAGTGCAGCGGTACCATCTTGGCTCAGTACAACCTCTACCTCCCAGGTTCAAGCGATTCTTCTCCTGCCTCAGCCTCCCAAGTAGCTGGGACTACAGGCACATACCACCACACCCAGCTAATTTTTGTACTTTTAGTAGAGACAGGGTTTCAGTATGTTGGTTAGGATGGTCTCGATCTCTTGACCTTGTGATCCAACCACCTGGGCCTCCAAAGTGCTGGGATTACAGGCGTGAGCAACTGCACCTGGCCAAAACCTGAGCAATTCTTATTTGGCAAGGCAATAGGAAGCAAATCATGAATGGGATAATGAAATTACTCTATGAATACCAGGCCCCAAACTAGACACTTGAAATACATTATCAAATTCACTTAATTCTCACGATAACCTTCTGAGACAAGTGCCATAACGAAACTCTGTTCTCAGACCAGGAAACTGAGACTTAAAAGCCTTAAGTCGCTTGCCCCAAATCACATGGCTAATTAAGGCACCGAAAGAGGATTCAAACTGGGAAGAATTAAGTCTTCCTGAAAGACTTTCTAGTGCTCTAAAGATGAGATGGTAGGGCACATCCCAGGGCACCTATGCTTACCCCTATTACAGCACTTTTCACAGTATATTTTTACTGCTTTTTTATTTGACAGTCTCACAAAGAGCTGCTAACTTCTTGAAGGCCGGCCAGTGTTGTAATTCACAGTTGTATCTCAGGGCCTCTAACACCATGCTGTATGATAAGCACTGGTGTGTTTTATTACTGAATGAAAGAAATGTAATTAAACTAAATATTTCTGCTCTATCAAACAATGTAATATGAGAAATTATTCAGACAGGTTTTTTTTTTACTTATATTTTGTAGTAATTTACAGAATCTTTTAAAAGTCTGTTTTCATTTAAAATGTATTCATGAGGCTGGGCACAGTGGCTCAAGCCTGTCATCCCAGAACTTTGGGAGGCTGAGGCAGGAGGATCACTTGGGCCCAGGAGTTCAAGACCAGCCTGGGCAACACAGAGACACTCTCTCTCCACAAAAATAATTTAAAAATTAGCCAGGCATGGTGGCGCGCACCTGTAGTCATGGCTACTCAAAAGATCATTTGACCCAGGAGTTCAAAGGTGCATCCCAGTCTGGGCAACAGAATGAAATCCTGTCTTTAAAATATATATATATATATATATTTTTAAATCCTATTACCAGACCTCTACTCCAAATTTCTTTCCAAAACTATGACTGAGATATCTATCTATCTATATATGTAGAGATATATATGTGTATATATATATGTAGATACATATAGATATCTCAGTCACAGTCTATATATATACACGTAGATACATATATAGATATATAGATAGATATCTCAGTCATAGTCTTGGAAAGAAATTTGGAGTAGACATCTGGTAATAAGCTTAGGTGATAAGTCGTAATCTGCGAAATGAATATCTATTAACTTTTCTGCTTAAAATGTTTATTCTACTGGATAAAATTATAATTGGCTCTTTCCAAGATGGCATCTGAAGAGATTCTATTATCAGTACAGTTAGTCACATCCACTTGACATCTGTGTGCTGCTGCTTGCCCAAATCCACATTTTCATTACTTGGTCAAGTGTCCAAAAAAGCAATTTAAATTATCCCACATAACTCTTGCCATGTTCTGGTATTTCTCAGAGTTTTTACTCTGGTATTACTCAAAGCTTGGCTCCTGTGTTGTTCAGGAACTGTGCTGGTTCCTGTAGCTACCCACAAAGTACCGTTGGACATTTGGCAGTAAGTGCCAAGCTCAAGAGGGGTAAAAGAGCTTCAGAAGAAGGTAAGAACTGAGCTAGGCCTTGGAGAAACTCTTAGTCACTTCATATGATGCATCAGGGAACAACCTGTGTCCTGTGATGGCAAATGGCCTTTTTGAACAAAAGCTAGAACCCAGCAAGCATGTAAGAAAATGCAGCAGAACCTATAAAAAGGAGGGATACATCCAAACCAAACAGGGCTCAAGGAAAGGAGATCCAAATACAAGCAAAACAGTAGACAAGAATACCTGGGGGCTTTTCAAAATCTGATTTACAGAAACCACCTAGCCACTTAGAATACGTTTAAACCACAGTTAAACATGTAACTGGGCTTCTAGAAACCAGAGAAGGCAGGAGCACAGGGAACTGAAAGAGCTTCGGGCAAGGACTACACCACCACCAGATGGGAAACAGGAGAAGGGGAAAGAGAAGATAAACACATTGACCCCGTATCTAACAATTCTGATGTGGTCAGCTTTTAAAGACCTTTTCCTTAAATCCCATGTGAGAACTGTTTTATGCTGTTTACAAAAAGCTCTTTAACCTAAGAGAGTAAAGTCTTTTTAAAGTATCCCATGTAAGCAGATTAATCAGAGGAACAAGACTGTGTGCTTGCCAAAATATGACTGAATGTGAAGCAGCACAGATGTGGAAAGTAATTCAAATACACAAACTTAAACCCTGTCTTGTTTCTTCTAGAATTATCAGTTGGATAGGCTATGTATTAGGTACCTTATCTATTAAGGCAGGGTAGAGGCTGGTAGAGAATTAAAAAAAAAAAAAAAAAAAGAGCACAGTCTTTTAAAGATTTAACAACCTAATAGAAGGGAGAGATGCTTATATATTGTTACACAACACAGGCAACCATCTTTCGCTACTGTTTATTATGGTATACAAAACTGCCAGGAAAAAGGGCTTCTCCCTGTGAGCCACAATGACTGGCTCTTCACGGGCAACATCCGTAGGTACAAAAGTCAACACACGTACTGTACTGAACAAGACTGTACGTAACATAAATTCTTTATAAACCTGAAGCCAGAAGAACAAGGAGGGATACATAAATAGGACTTCAGGAAAGAATTTGGTCATTAAATAGCTCAAAGCATAGAATAAACTATTGTTTGAAAGAGAAGATAAACATGTTGACCCCATATCTAAGGATTCTGATGTGGTCAACTTTTAAGACCTTTTTCTTAAATCCCCATCTGAAAACCGTCTTATGCTGAAATTGTAACCATTTCTCCTTTTAAAAGGATTACTTTATCATGTAAGCTTCTTTGCAAGAGACTTTATCTTGCAAGTTTCTGAGCAAATATAACATCAGAAGCTGGAAAGTTTAGGGGGGAAAATGAGTCAATAGAAGATGTAAGGTCAGACATTTCTAAATTCCAGTAGGGTAGATGGCAAGTAAAAGTAAATATATTCACTCACACTCACTTTTCATTTCCATCATATAACCTTCACACATACAGCACCATCCAATTCAAATGAGAAAAATAAGAAATAGATATCGTTTACATGGAATACCTGCCAATGAAATGTTAAGAGAATGAACCAATAGGCTCAAGCCCTAAAACAGCTTCAAGAGATACAACCAAAGAAAACAAAATCATAAAACTATTGAATGACAGTCAGATCCCCCAAGCCCTTCATTTTACAGATAAGAAACTAAAGCCAATTACTTAGTCAAGGTCACAGAAGTGAAAGCTGACCTCCAATCTCCTGCTCCAAAGCCAGAGAGAACAACCCAGCTGCCTGCAGCACAGAAAACAATCCAAGGAAGGGGTGTGGGGTGGTGCCCCCAATGATCTCCCACTGTTCACAGGGTCTAAGCCTCAATTCATAGCCCTTCAGTAAAAAGTATAATACAGTATGCCAAAAAGAAATATCTAATATTTTCACAAGTCACTTAAATGAGAATTCATTCCATAAACAGCAATTACAGCACTGGAACTCCAGGGGTTCATCTGTATGGTTAAGCTACTGAAGCCACAGTGTTTATTTCCACCAAGGGATTTCAGTCATTTCTTTTAGAAGAAAAAACCTCACAACCCCAGCCATGTGGGGGGAAAAAACATAAATATAAAAACTCCCTTCCCTATCTAAAATTGACGTTAATTCCCTTCTCCTTGGGCCAAGCCAAAAATGGTCAACAACATGCATATGTTACTTTTTCTTTCTCAAGTACATACACAAAATTCAGGAAAGACTAGGGGAAATTATGTCTCTGAGGTGATTTCAGAGCCCAGATGGCAAATTTTAAGTAAGTTGCTAAATATATCCCAGGCTCCCTGTGGCAAAACTGCTGCATTATTCCTGGAAATCATGGTTAAATCTCAGATTCCTGAGTACAGAGTATGTGGTTCACTCACCTTTGAATCCCCAGCACAATACTATACAATACACAATATAATGCACAATACTATAACAATACTGACACATAACAGAGGCTCAATAAATTTGTTAAATTGAAGGAAATTACATCCCAATAACTTAATCGTCTCTTCCTCATTTCAATGGCATCAGGTGTGGCAGCGTCTCTAATCTTAAACCCTATTGCATTGCTACACTCCATAAAACTAGGGTGTGCACAGCAATAACTGCACTCCCCCCAGTGATAAGCTCCTTCCATTCAGAGCAAATGTGTTGTTTGGTTACAGATATTTTTAAAACTCTATATGGAAAGGTGTAGCCCAGGAAGATTGCTAGAGGTTTTACTACCTTGTCCAGGTGTTTTTATTCTGTTTTCAATTCCATATCCCCCAAAGGGGGAAAAGTACATTTCAAACATAAAACAACAGATGGTTTGCTCCGGCATCTCCTTCGAAGCTGCCAAATGTGAATAAAGTGTACAGTGAAGCAGCAGAGGCACCTATGTTTTCTGTTTACAAGTGTATTCAAATTAGACACAAACCTTTACAGCTCCAAGTTGCTCTTTTCTGAATTTTTCCAAGGGTTTAATCAGGGTTTCAGTTACACTTAATGCCTAGAGAACAAGAGTGATAACAAAAGAGCATAGCATTAGGTTTCCAAAAAGGAAAAAATTAGTACTTCATTTCCCTCTTCCACCCCACCCACAAAGAAAATGAACAACATATTTAACTGCTTTATCTCACTCTGCCAATGCAACAATTAAATCACTTCAACTTACTAAAGCACTAGAACTCCATAAATATTTTCAGGGAAGAGGAGGTGGGCAGATTGCCAGTGAAATGTGCAACACAGTCCCAACTCTCTTCCACAAACAGCAGGAGGCCTGTCTGTAAACAACAAAGGAGTCTATCACATTCATTAACAGAACACTTCTGTTTGAGATTGTTTTTTCCTTCCCCCTCCTTAGAAATTTTAAATTCAATTACATTCCTTTATTGATAATCAGACTACATTATGTAAAGAACTAGAACTGTAGCTACTTGTTCAAATACAACCAGTCTGCCTTTCATTACAGAAACCTCCTAAGGATTTAAGGTATATCAGCAAAGCAGTGTCACTGCAGGCTCAAGAAAAAGTCAAATGCTCAGGTGTGCTAGCACACACGGTATCAGGGAGGATCAACAGGAGAGAAGCCACACACAGGCTCCACCCACAACCACAGTTAATTTCTTATGTTGGGTGGTTTGGGGCTTTTCATGTTAAGCCACAAAATGCTGAAAATGCAAGTAAAAGAAAATATTCATCAAAAGAAAGCATACTTGGTAACACTATACTGGTGAGTAGTGGCTTCTCACCCTCTGCTTCCAGGAGACCAGAAATATCCAAAATATAAAAGAAAATCTCAAAACACCATTTCAGAAGGTGCCATCCCTCTTTATAGAAAGGCGCTCAAAAATCCAAGCTTAACATTACAGAAAAAATCAGTGATTTGGAATAGAAAAGCATTCTTAGTTTAACCAAGGGCTCCTCAGCCGTGTTTCATTATGTGAAGGTTTCTCCCAGAAAGACCATTCATACTCTAAGGTAGGGACACTCAAAATAAGCAACTATACCCACATTCAAGATGCTCAGTTTCAACTTTCTACCCCAGGCTGACCCCTGGAATCCCTTCACTGCCTCCTGGATAATTTGCTGCTTGGGTGTAAAATAGCTGGGGCAACAGAGATCTAAAGAAAGAATTAAGAACCACCACCACCCAGGGAAAAGGGATCATCTTTCAAAATATCATTTTATCCTCTCTCCATTTTAGACCATGTGACCTACAGCAATGACAAACCAAAGAGTCCAACAAAGCACCATAAGCCAGAAATCCTGACTCCCCAAATAATACTGAATGCCCCACATTCCATTTGAGAGTGCAGACACAAGTTCTGGCATACGTGTTCACAGTGAATCAATTTACACAGGGTCTCATAAATTAACTTCAGGTATACTTATGTGAGCACCTATATCATTTTTTAACCTCCCACATCTGCATCTAACCAACTAGTGTCCCCAAATAAACCTCCATGTAAAATGCCTTCTGCAAAACTGCTATACTCAAGAAAGAAGTCAGCCCAGAATGAACTGCAGGGATCACAGAAGCTAACAACTGCTCAATTCACAGAAAACAGGAACAGGGATTCCCAGTCACGTAAGTCTGGGTGGCAATAAAAGTACCAAAGAGGTGCTTCCTCAAAGTCGCCATCTTAATAAACTTTAATATTTACTTTTTTTTTTTTTTCTGAGATGGAGTCTCACTCTGTCGCCCAGGCTGGAGTGCGATGGTGGGGTCTCGGCTCACTGCAACCGCCACCGCCTGGGTTCAAGTGATTCTCCTGCCTCAGCCTCCCAAGTAGCTGGGATTACAGGCATGTACCACCATGCCCAGCTAATTTTTGTATTTTTAGTAAAGACTGGGTTTCACCATCTTGGCCGGGCTGGTCTCGAATTCCTGACCTCGTGATCCGCCTGCCTCAGCTTCCCAAAGTGCTGGGATTACAGGCATAAGCCACCGTGCCCGGCCAATATTTACCTATTTTACTAGATAAATAGCTGTTGAGCATGCAATGCCAGTTGACAGGGATATAGCTACGAACAAAATAAGCACAGCCCCCTGCCTTCGTGGAACTTGTTTAGTAGCGAAGACGTAACCTGGATACATGAACACCTAAGGAGATATGTAAGTGCGCATTCTAGTAATTCCTTCCAATGAAGAAAAGTAGGAGTATGGTGAGGAATGCATTAGAGGAGGTTAAGGAGAAATGTGCACAAAAAGAGCTTCTTCAAAGTAGTGACATTTAAGCTAAGACCTAAAAGGTTAGAAGGAATCCATGATGCAAAAGGCAAGGGAAATTGTCTCCAACTGAGATCAGCAGAGGCAAAGGATGAAGGTGAGGAGTTTGAGCATTACAGGAAATGTCAAAAGGCCAGAATGGCTGGAGCATAAGGAGCAATGAAGTGAGTGTGCAGAGCTGAGTGATGGCAGGGGATCAGAGCGTGCTGGGCCTTGTGGGCTCCGGGAAAGGGTTAGCATTTTATTTGGGGTATAGTGGAAAGCCACAGGAGGGTTTTTAAGCAGTGAACTGACACAACGATAATTAGAGCTTTTCAAGATCACTCTGGCTGCTGAGGAAGAGATGAGAGGTACAGAAAACTGGACGACGACAGACTCGTTAGGAGGCTTCTAGAGTGGTACAGGAAGAGATGGTGGTGGTTCAAATGAAGGCAACCGACAACAGAAATATAGAAAAGTAGATTTGAGAGAGATTTGCAGGTGGAGTCAAAGTAATGAGAGACTGACCAAATGGAAAAGGTGGAGATTTCCAGGATCCCTCCACAAACAAATGATAATACTATTTATTGCCAGGCACAGAAAGACAAGCATCACATGCTCTCACTTATTCGTGGGATGCAAAAATCAAAACAGTTGAACTCATGGAGACAGAGAGTAGAAAGATGGTTACCAGAAGCTGAGAGGTATAGTAGGGTGGAGGTAGGGATGGTTAATGGGTACAAAAAAACAGTTTTAAAGGATGAGTGATAACCTAGTATTTGATAGCACAACAGGTTAACTAGAGTCAAAATAATTTAATTGTACATCTTACAATCTAATTATACTCTTTCAATTATTTTAACACCAAGGATAAATGCTTGATGTTAAAATATCAAGCATTTATCCTTGATGGATAAATAAATAGAGATGGATACCCTATTTTCCATGATGTTATTTTTTTTTTGAAGACAGAATCTTGCTCTGTCGCCCAGGCTGGAGTGCAGCAGCATGATCTCAGCTCACTGCAACCTCCCCTCCTGGGTTCAAGTGATTCTCCTGCCTCAGCCTCCTCAGTAGCTGGGATTACAGGCGTGTACCACCACACCCAGCTAATTTTTGTGTTTTAACATGTTGGTCAGGCTGGCCTCAAACTCCTGATCTTGTGATCCACCCGCCTTGGCCTCCCAAAGTGCTGGGATTACAGGCATGACCATGAGGTGATTATCATCCATTGCATGCCTGTATCAAAATATCTAATATACCCCATAAATATACATACCTATTATGTACTCACAAATCTTAAAAATAAAAAATTTTAAAATACAGAATAAAGAATACTATTTACTGAAACAGGGAAAATCTTGAGGGAAAGCAGCTAGGAGCACATACTAAGGGCTCATGTTAAATCCGAGACTCTGAGAAACACCCAAGATCTTAGTAAAACGGGCTGTCAGAGACACAGGCCCACAACCTAGAAGAGACACTTAGGTCAGAGATATAAATTTTGTCATCATCAGCAAGTAGATGGCATTTGAAGTCATGCAAGTAGATAGGTAAGATGTTAGAAGAAAGGAAATGTCTCAGGCCAAGTACTTAGATCAGGAAATGAAAGAACAGAGGGAAATGATGGCCATGAGACTGGAAGAAGCTACCAAGGTGTTGGATGAAAGAAGAAAGGGGTTCAGCCGTGTAGGTGCAGACACGTTAAAGAAAGAATGAGAGCTCAGCAATATCCATGGCAAGGTGGCAGAAACGGCCAGGCTGGAGTAGAATTATGACTGACAGGTGAGACCACGTGGGGAGCAACACTTCCTCCAAGAATGACCATGCAGAGCAGTGCAAAGAGAGGATGACTGCTGAAAGGGAGCATGCCATGAAGTGAAGGCATGTATTCTTTCAAGACAGAAAGCTGGTATTTAAGAGATAGGATCACATCTTAATGTCCATGTGAAGAATCCAGAAAGAATGGTTCAAAGTCACTAACATGAGAGGAGAAGGGATGTTGAGCATGCATGGAGGGGTAGCCTGTCACAGGAGTGAAGATCCTTCCTTCCCTTGTGATAGAAGGAGAAAAGGGGTGCCAGCAAAAATGGATTTGTGGACTTTGTGACAAAAAGCTGAAAGTTGCTACCAAAAGTCTATTTTTTCCACGAATTACAAAGCAAGGTCACTTGCAGAGAGTTTGGGCATGAGAAGTTTCATGCCCGACTAACAGAGAGGAGAATGAGTGAAAGAATCATTACAGATGGGACAGCACTTCTTAGAGAAACAAGAAGGCCTTCTGAGTTAGGCGAGGAGGAGTTTATGAAGAGATCATCTGCCTTGCTGTGGGATTTTCTCCAGCAAGGAAGGGAGAAGGTGGGTGGCTGAGTTCATCCCGGGTGAGTGTTTCTAAGAGATGTGAACGCGTCACCACAGTATGACGTGGTAGGCAAAGTGCTGGCAAGCTGCAGGGAGCTACTGGGGAACAGAGGAGGAAGGCCCCCAGGCTAAGAGCAGACTTTCTGAAGGAGTCCATGCACAGCTCAGCCCGAAACACAGGGGAAGTGTTCTCCAGGCAAAGGAGAAGAGTTTCTAAAACGCCCTCCATGTGGAGAGGGGAAAACAGCAATTCCAGGGCATGGAACCTAAGCAGCTCAGTGTCACGAAAGCAGATGAAGAAATCAGAGAGGATCACAAGACAAGGCCAGAGATATCAGATGCTCTCCATTAGACATCAGAATGGGACCCAGGAAATGCTCAGAAAGTAGATGTGGGTTATCAATAATATGGATATATGCAGGCCTTTTAAAATAAGAACCCCTTTGGCTGGGCATGGTGGCTCACACTTGTCATCCCAGCACTTTGGGAGGCTGAGGTGGGTGGATCACCTGAGGCCAGGAGTTTGAGACCAGCCTGCCATTATGGTGAAACCCCGCCTCTACTAAAAATACAAAAATTAGACAGGCATAGTGGTGGATGCCTATAATTCCAGCTACTCAGGAGGCTGAGGCAGGAGAATCACCTGAACCCAGAAGGTGGAAGACTGCAGTGAGCCGAGATTGCACCACTGAAATCTAGCCTGAACAACAGAGTAAGACTCTGTCCCCCTCAAAAAAAAAAAAAAAATGAGGAAAGAAAAAAAGAAAAGAACCCCAAAACTCCATACTCTGGAGTATACACTGTCTTTCTCCAAAAGAACCAGGCTACAAAGATTACACAAGAGCAATTTTAGGTCATTTTATTTTTCGTTCATCTGGAGAATTCAATGCAATATCCATCTGAGCTCCAAAGGCTAACACTAGAGTAGAAAAAGAATATAAGGGTTTCATGGCCAGGTGTGGTGGCTCACCCCATCTCCTCCATAATCCTAGCATTTTTGGAGGCCAAGGCGGGCAGATCACTTGAAGTCAGAGTTCGAGACCAGCCTGGCCAATATGGTGAAACCCCATCTCTACTAAAAATACAAAAAAAATTAGCCGAGTGTGGTGGCAGGCACCTATAGTCCCAGCTACTTGGGAGGCTGAGGCAGGAAGAATCACTTGAACTCAGGAGGCGGAGGTTGCAGTAAGCTGAGATCACACCACTGCATTCTAGCCTGGGCAACAGGGCGAGACTCCGTCTAGCGGAGAGAACATAAGGGTTTCTGCCTTCCTGTCTTCAGATCAATAAGCAAATTTCCGAAACAAAGATAGTAGTTGTGGCAAGTAACAGTATTATTCAACTCATTTTTAAAAATTTTATTAAAAGTCCTTTTTTTTTTTTCCTTGAGACACAGTCTCACTCTGTCACCAGACTGGAGTACAGTGCCGTGATCTCAGCTCACTGCAACCTCTGCCTCCCGGGTTCAAGCAATTCTCCTGCCTCAGCCTCCCAAGTAGCTGGGATTACAGATGCATGCCACCATCCTAGCTAATTTTTGTATTTTTAGTAGAGACAGGGTTTCACCACGTTAGCCAGGATGGTCTTAATCTCTTGACCTCATGGTCCACCCACATCAGCCTCCCAAAGTGCTGGGATTATAGGTGTGAGCCACCACACCAGCCAAAAATACTCTTAAGAGCTTAAAATTCATTATTATTTTCCTTATTTAGGAAAGTCTGATTTTATAACTTCTATACTGAACCTAAAAATTTCTACTTAAGAACAAACTAATAAAGAAGCCAATAAATGTTTCAATAAGGCAATGTCAGCTGAGCAACAAGAATTTTCTTTTTCTCAAAATAGATTGAAAGCTCCATGGAATCTCTCAGTTCCTTTCATAATTTCACAGGAATATTATATAATATTTGTTAGTAGTGTTACTGATGTTTCCGAATGGTGAAACATGATTCTTCTTCCCCAGCAACAAATGAATACCAAGTCTAGGCTGTCCCTGAAACTTAAAAGGCAATTTACAATGATGACAGTTTCCCAATGTCAAGGAGACAGCTGCAGTAATAATATTGAGAAAAGTTTTCAAATGCTGATATATTAGAAATCAGATAAGAAAGAGATCAAGTACAGAATGTGACTTTATAACCACACATACAGATTACATAATCATATTCCTATAAAATATCTGAACCAGCTAAGAAAAGAAGTCACAAAATGCCTTTGCTCATGAGCCATGGAAAGGGTTTTGGATAGTTCTGCTTGGAAACAAAAGGCAGCTTACTGAACATAAAGTAATCAGATGCTCTCTCCTCAGAGCAGGAATCAGCCAACTTTTTCCATAAAAGACCAGGTAGTAACTAATTTAGGCTTGGCAGCCATGCAGCCTCAGTTCCAACGACTCACCTCTGCTGTGGTGGCATAAAAGCAACCAGAGAGAGCAGACGAATGATGGGCACAGCTGTGTTCCAACGAAATTTGACTTACAAAAAGAGGAAGCAAGGTAGATCAGGCCCATGGGTCATCATTTGCCAAACCCTGCCTGAGAGGATTATCTTGAGCATCGTGGCAATAAAATGCTCTACTTATGTGTATCTTATATTTTTTAAAAATACACATTTACCATATTTGCAGAAAACCATTAAGTTGGGAAGGAAGGTAGAATGCTGGATAAAGAAACACAGTTCAAGGAGCTCTTGAGCTGAAAACAGGGACTCAAAAGTAGTGCCAATAGGATTTGCCTGGAATAAGCAATCTACAAGATGCCGAAAGGCAACTGCTCAGGTGTGAAAGATGTGTTGAGAACGGTTCATGTGAATTTCATATTGGGCTCAAATCTCCTAAAATTTTCCGTTAACTTAAAGTGTAACATAAGCCGATACAGCCACAAATTGGCCCTGTGACATACACAGGTTACATATACTGCTTGAATCCAAACAAGGTAAGCACTCAACTGCATCCCATCAGATCACAGCTTACCTCAACAGCACGGTTACCACATTTTAAAACAGACATTTCCAACTAGGGTAAAGCAGGAATGAGATCAGAATGCCAAAAAGATTTAGGAGGAAGAAATTTAAAAAACTAGAGATGTTTCATGTGAGTGGGGAGGAAGAGAACATTTAGTGGAAACATGAAAGCTGTCTTTAAATATTTAAATGGGTACTGCATGAGAGAAGAAAAAAAATCATTCTGATTTTCTTAAAGGGAGCAAACCCAGGTTTCATGGATAGAAGCTATAGAGTAGCAGATTTGGGTTTCCTATCATAGGAACTCAAGAGAACTATAATGAAACAGGCTGCCTGGCCAATGGCGACCTCCAGCTCCCTCCACATAAACAAGCAGAGACTAGACGACCCATGACCAGGAATACCCTCTCACACATGCCTGCACTGGGAGAAAGCTGCCCAAGGAGACAGAGGAGGTCCTCATCCATCTCTATGAATCTGGGATTCTAAATGAGCTGGGAGACACAGAAGTACAAACTATTTCCATGCTATAGTTGGGAGAATCCACTAGAACTTCACGGTTCAAAATAAAAGGACAGGATTGTTATATAACAGTGTGGAGGATTAAAATGTTTCCCACAATTACTCAAGTCTGAAATCCTTTTCCATCAGACATTCGGATGTAAGGATCTTAAATGTCTAAAAAGGAAAGAAAAGTTTTATTACCTTAATCTACCTCCATAGTTCAAGCTAGAGCTCAAAAATCTGTTGAGAAAAACAACACCTGCAGAGAATCAGACTCCACTGCGGGGAGGAACCAATCCACCAACTTTACATTCCCCCACACCGGAGATCAAAGTCTAAGTTCTGATGTCATAAATTCTAAAGAGAACAGGACTTAGGGCTATAAGTTCTAAGGACTGTTATATAACAGTGTGGAGGATTAAAATGTTTCCCACAACTACTCAAGTCTGAAATCCTTTTTCATCAGACATTCGGATGTAAGGATCTTAAATGTCTAAAAAGGAAAGAAAAGTTATGTTACCTTAATCTACCTCCATAGTTCAAGCTAGAGCTCAAAAACCTGTTGAGAAAACCAACCAACCAACCTGCAAAGAATCAGACTCCACTGTGGGGAGGAACCAATCCACCAACTTTACATTCCCCCACACTGGAGATCAAAGTCTAAGTTCTGATGTCATAAATTCTAAAGAGAACAAGACTTAGGGCTATAACTCATACTCAGTAAAAATGCAGCAAAGGCATGTCTACCACCTATGGTATCTTTAGTAACAATTTTCTAAAGTCTCTGTCTAGGTAAAAAGTAATTAAGTCAGTAAACTACTAAATCATGCCTTTCTAATTTCTCAGTACTAACAAGGATAGGCTGAGTATAGTGAAACAGAAGGAATTTTATATCCGTTCCCCAGAACACTCATTATTTTAAGCCTGGATTCCAAGTGTTTTTGACCCCAGAGGAATGCATAATCTGAGAACAAAGGAATATTTTCCCTATTTTCTCCCATGACCTTCCAGATACTTCCCATTTCATTAAACTAAAGGGAAAATTCTACTTCCCAATTCCAATGTCAAGAATAGCAGCAAAGAAATCATTCAGCAAAGAGACAGCTCTTATTTTTCCTTAAAACAGAATCTTAGTGCCTAGAAACTTTATATATACAAATAGATAGATAGACTGATTAAACTGATCTAAACATAAAGGAATATTTTTCCCAAAATGGTTCATTAGAAAAAAAAGAATCTGCCTTGTGTAAGAAATCTTAAGAGTCTTCTAAAGGAGTGTACTTTCCCATTATTTTGATCAACAACTGTTTGAGGAATCTTAGCCTAACACAGCCCTAATCACATCTAGTTTCAGATACTTAGAGTTTACTAACAGGACAGGGTTACAAAACAAGAGGAAAGTAAGAAATTTAAGAGATTTAGTTATGATTCCAGAGATGACTTCAAAATTCTGTATTCAGTAATTTTATAAAGCTCACTTTAGGAAATCATAGCCTGGGCAATATGGCAAAACCCCATCTCTATTAAAAAAAAAATGAATAAAACTAGCCAGGCGGGGTGGCATGCATTGCAGCTACCCAGAAGGCTGAAGTGGGAGGCTAGCTTGAGGCCAGGAGGTTGAGGCTGCAGCGAGCAGTGATCATGCCACTGTACTCCAGCCCAGGTGACAAAGTTAGACCCTGTCCCCCACCACCAAACAAAAACAAAAAAAAAAAAAAAGAAAGAAATCATGAAAACACATCCCAGAGTTCTTTTTTTTTTTTTTTTCTTTAAGAGACAGGGTCTCACTCTGTCACCCAGGCTGGAGGGCAGTGGTGTGATCAAAGTCACTACAGACTAGAAATCATGAGCTCAAACAATCCTCCTGCCTCAGCCTCCCGAGTAGCTGGAATTACAGGCCCAAGCCACTGTGCCAGGTTCAGGAATATGTTTTAGAAAGAGACTGTCCAAATGGGATGCTAACATGTACTTTTGACATGAGATAAAATTTCCAACGAATGCATCAGAGATTTTAAAAGGTGCTATAGCTCAAAGAACTCAGGCAAATGTGGTCAATCCTCTGGAAAGCTGTGCTGAAAAATTCTGAATGTATCCATGATGAATATAATAATCTCAAAGGTGTCAAGAGTAGGGACACATTTTTTATTAAATAAGTAGGAAAAATATTTCTAAAATATATGCTGATTTTGCCTATTACTTTAAAATATGCACACATTTAATCAAGTAAATGATGAAGGTAGATATCTGATTATCTAGTGGATGTACATATGCATACTTAAAAGTATACATGTTCAAGTTGTCTAAAAGAATTATAATATGTTTAATCTTCTCCTGGGAAAATAATGTTGTCTTACAATCAGACACCCACACGAATATCTGTCCTTCTGGGCTTCCCAGCACTTGAAACCCCTTCCTTTGTTTGAGGAATTCTCCTTCCCACTGAAGCAAAGCCCATCTCCCACCATAAAAGCCAAAAACGACACACACTGGCTTGCAGTAAAGTAATGACACCTGGCTAGGGTTCCACTAATGAGATACTCACATCCAAGACTTTGATTCAGAAGCTAGTGCTTTTAAAAAAAAAAAAAAAAAAAAAAAAAACCAGCAACCAGAGAGATTCTAGCGAGGCAGCAGCAACCGGTCTAATTTCTAGAGGCAGCAGTTCTTCCAACAGCCACAAGGCAGTGGGGCTCTTGGTGCAAACTGTCATGTCCACATTCAGTGGCAATAGTAGCGTCTTCCCTAAGCCCAGCTCTGTGGTGCAACCTGGGCATCATCCTGGTTCCCCAAATCTCTTAACCATACTATAAGACACCTAATACCCTTTAATAAATTTCCTTTATGTTCAGACTAGGTAGTGCCTGCAATTGAGAATCCAGACTAATAAAGGATTAATATTTTTTAAAATTTCAGAACCTTATAAACAATCTTACCAAAATGCTTTCGTACTATCTTTTCTCTATACTCCTAATACGGGAGTTCCCCTAATTAAGCCAACTGATTATTAATTAATTACATCACTCTCCCTTCACACTCATCCTTTCTCCATCTATCCAACCTCCCTGTCCTGTACCTTCCCCATCAGTCTAGGCTTAAGTTTTAACAGAAAAATTAAGATGGCCAATAAAGCTCCCCAACTTTGTTTAATACCTGTCATAATAAGACAAAGAACAAGAGTCAAAAGACTAATGTTGGCAAAAAGTGAAAAAGTTTCACCATCAGTTTTGCTACAGGAGCCCTCCAGCAGGGAAAAATAGGAAGCCAACGTGTTTTCATTTTGGCTCTGCCTTAACTAGTCCTATTTTTAGATCACAGAAAGTAACAATTTCCTTTTGTTACCTGAATATTCTCAACTACAAGGCAGGAATAATACTTTCTCCCTACCTAAAACAATTAAGTTAAAAAAAAAAAAAAGGCTCATCATACTTTTAGCAATTTTAGCTTCCAAACAAATCCCTTTATATTTTATTTTCAAGCACAGCTCAAGCTAATCTAATTTTCCCTGTAGAAAAAATAATGTAAAAACTAAATTCAATTTTATGATGGTAGTAGCTCAAACTCACTAGCTAAGTACTAGGGAGATTTTAATGAACCCATGTACAAAGCTCTACCTGGGACATAGGTTCTCAAGTGCTATAAATTAATTCTACAGGCTTTAAACTTGAAAATCAGGAGCCAATTAATATAAAATGGCTCTTGAATGCCTGGTTCTTTCAGACCACGGAAGACTCACATAAGCTAGAAACTGTAACTTTAAAGTATATATCACAAATTGACTAGTTCAATTATCACACTTCTGCTTTCATTTGGATAATCCAAGAATAAAAGGTCCCCAATAAGAATTTTATCAACTTTCAATCTTAAACCCTGAAAAACTTAAAACCTAACAGGAGTATTAGAGCTGAAATCCTGACAACTTCTGGCCTCTGACTTCATTCCCTGAATATCTGCCTACGACCTGGCTCCCTCCAAAAAAAAAAAAAAAAAAAAAAAAAAAGTTAGGTCAATATATCACCAAAGTCTACGATTCTCTTAATATCTATCTTCTATGAACAAACATGGGTTAGGGTCTGGTTGCCTACCACAAAAGAAAAGCTATCATCCATTCTGAAGGACATTAACTGAAAAAAGAAAGTAGAAATTTTACTCGGATTATTTAAATCACATACACTCTACCTGTAAAGATTTGTTTTTAAGTACACTTAGGAAAAAAAATGAGAATCTTAAAACAAAAGCTACTTAGTATTTAAGGAATGAGTTTCCCTAATAAGGATGTGCAGATGTTGAACCTTGATCTTCCTTCCCTCTGTGCCAAAGGGACAGTAAGAACCTCGCTTCGATATTTTAAACAAAATAAATACTTGGGCAGAACATTATGAGAAAAAATTAAAATCCCATAGAAATGAAAGTTTCATGAGGCAGAATTTAAATTTTTAGTTTTACATAAGAGGAAATTTTAGTTTCTGAAGTGAATGATATGACTCAGTGGCACAGCTAGAAATGGAACCTTGTGCATACTAAGGCAATAACTGCTGAATCAAGAAAATAAAATAGGCCGGGCGCAGTGGCTCACGTCTGTTATCTCAGCACTTTGGGAGGCTGAAGCGGGCAGATCACCTGAGGTCAGGAGCTTGAGTGCAGCCTGGCCAAAATGGTGAAATACAAATACCCTGTCTCTACTAAAAATACAAAATTTAGCCAGGCGTGGTGGCACATGCCTGTAATCCCAGCTACTGAGGGAAGCTGAGGCATGGAGAATCACTGGAACCTGGGAGGCAGAGGCTACAGTGAGCCAATATCCTGCCAGTGCACTCCAGCCTGGGCGATAGAGCCAGACTCCCTCTCAAAAAAGAAACATTCAGAAAATAATGCCTTTGATCAATGACAAAAGTTTTTCTTTCCAGCCCACCTGTGATGGATGGGCTAAGAGAAAAAAGTGGCAGCCAACAGCAAAAAGGAGAGGTGAAGGGTTGAAAGACTCTTGCGAACTCATTCTCTACCAGGTGACCACTAGCTGAGCACTCTGGACAAGGGTTTCCTTGCTGTATCCTCAAGTGTGAGAACACGGAATAGCTCATAGTAGTCACTCAAAATATTTGTTGTATAAATAAAGTGGGATTCTCCTATAAATTTAGATAATTTAAAGAGCAGCATTTCTGCATGAAAGCAATACAGTAATAATAGCAACCGATGAATGACCATGCTAAATACCCCGAATCTTTTATTCAAAATGGTCTATTTTTGTGTTAGTCCAGGTCCTCTAAGACGCAGACACCAAGACAGGATGAGACACACAAGAAATTTATAAGGGGAAACGTGTATGAGAGAAAAACAGGGAGGGAGTCAGGGAAGACTGGAGGGGCCATCAGACAGTGATGCGGTCTGACCCAGGGGAAGGAGACGGGGAAGGCAGGCAGGCCAGGAGGTGTGTGTTAGGCTGCAGTACCATTCCAGGGAAAGTCTGGCAAGGCTGCCGTCAGAAGATCTGGGACATTCAAACAAGTCAAAACTTAATCCCCAATCTGGCATTACTGAGAGGTAGGGCCTTAAAAGATGAATGGATTCATCCACTGATGAATTAACAGATCAATGGGTTAATGAATTCTATTAGTTTCTTTGAGATGGGGGTCTCACTCTGTCACCCAGACTCTAGAGTGCGGTGGCACAATAATGGCTCTTTGCAGCCTCAAGCAATCCTCCCACCTCAGCCTCTCAAGTAGCTGGGCCTATGGGCATGTGCCACCATACTTTGCTTCCCCCTCCCCTGCCCACCCCCCCCCACCGCCATAGAAACGGGGTCTCATTATATTGCCCAGACTGGTCTTGTACTCCTGGGCTCAAGGAATCCTCGTGCCTCAGCCTCCCAAAGTTCTGGGATTATAGCTGTAAGCCCCCATTCCCAGCCTACTGAGTTAATAGATTAACGGGGTTATCACAGGAGTGGACAGGTGACTTTATAGAAAGAAAGAGGAAGAGAGACCTGAATTAGCTCAGCCCCCTCACTATGTGGTATACTTCACTGCCTTGGGACTCTGCAGAGTCCACACCATCAGTAAGGCCCTCATCAGATGTGCCCCCCTTCCCCAACCTTAGACTTCTTAGCTTCAATTAACTGTAAGAAACAAATTCCTTTTATTTACCCAGTTTCAGGTATTCTGTTATAAGCAACAGAAAACAAAGACAAGCAGAATGTGGGAGGTGTGGCTTTCACACTAACACAATGGAACCAGCTGGGCCTGATAGTCAATTTCACTCCTCCTCCCTGTATCTGGGAGGTGCCCCATGGCTGCCACAGCTTCGAGACTGTATTTTCCCCCTACACTGGCATTTCCTTGAATCTCTAACACAATCTCCACCACCAACCTAATATATTTGTCACTGAATTGAATCACCACCAACTGCAAAACCCTCCATTATTTTATATCCTACCCTCAAAAAAATCCTGCATGGCTGGGCGCGGTCGCTCATGCCTGTAATCCCAGGACTTTGGGAGGGTGAGGTGGGCCAATCATCTGAGGTCGGGAGTTCGTGACCAGCCTAACCAAGATGGAGAAACCTCGTCTCTACTAAAAATACAAAATTAGCCGGGCGTGGTGGCACATGCCTGTAATCCCAGCTACTCAGGAGGCTGAGGCAGGAGAATTGCTTGAACCTAGGAGGCAGAGGCTGCGGCAAGCTGAGATCGTGCCATTGCACTCCAGCCTGGGCAACAACAAAACTCTGTCTTAAAAACAAAAATCCTGCTAATTAAATCTTGAAGTAATAGCTTAACACTTTGCACTTTTATATATATTGAAAAAGCTCTTTGAAAGGTATGTTTTCATCATGTATCCCTCTCGTGCACAAATTAAAAAAAAAAAAGTAAGCCAACTACATTTATTAAGATATTTCTAAAACTTCGTCAGAGTCCAACTCCTCTGAATTGCTTTTCATCTCAGTCATCAAGATTTGGTTTTCCCACATTTATTAGTCTGTTTCACACTGCTATGAAGTTACTACCTGAGGCTGGGTAATTTATAAACAAAAGAGGTTTAATTGTCTCACAGTTCCACATGGCTGGAGAGGCCTCAGGAAACTTACAATCATGGCACAAGGTGAAGGGTAAGCAGGGCATGTCATACCTGGTGGCAGGACAGAGACCAGGTTCAGGGGAAACGGCCACTTTTAAACCATCAGATCTCGTGAGAACTCCCTCACTATAGTAAGAACAGCATGGTGAAAACCGCCCCCATGACACGATCACCTCCCATCAGGTCCCTCCCTCAACACATAGGGATTACAATTTGATGTGAGATTTGGGTGGGGACACAGAGCCAAACCATAATACCACACATATTTTTCCCCTGTGCCACTGAGAATACTAGAGATGCATTATTTCCTTAAGGGTTGCTCTTAAGGAGCTCCATTCTTGTATGCAAGATTTTCTTCCAAGATGATGGCAGACATCCCCTCTTTGGATACTGATACCAGCACTTCCTTGACCTCACCAGGTCTCAGTTAAAGGTTTTCAAACAACCACCAGAATTCATATTTCTTAAGTGGCCTGTGGACTGAAATACTGAGGAGCTACACTTGTCCTAAGAGCAAAGGAGAAGTAACCTCATGTTCCTTTCATGACTGCTGCCTGATGGACAGCAACTGTAAGATACACAGGCATTTCACTAATGTTCAAATGTAGAAGGAAAAATATTATGTCTTACAAAGAGAAAAAGGGAAGGCATGTCTTTAGGATACCATAATGAGAAAGATTCTATTTTCATCACTTCCACGAACTTATTTAGTGATGTAGATCAACCAACTCCACCCTCAAGGAGCTCCAATTTCCTTTTTTTAATTTAGTGGTCAAACATAAGTTTCCCTAAGTTCTCTTCAGTTCTTTGTTTTCAGAGCCAAGACTACAACATGTAGTATTTTTATGACATGGTCTAAAGATTGATCCTGGGTACCCTGGCTCATCCCAAAATATTTTCCTAGTAAAACAGTAGACTCAGCTGCACAAATTCCCAATAATGGAATCACTCCTCTGGATTAGACAATTAAATGAACGGGCTGGTTACATTCTAGTGTCTCGTGTGTGTGTGTGGGTGGGTGTATGTCGGGGCAGTCGGGGATAAGAGTGCAGAGCTGGCCGATTCCTCAGAAGTAGAGAATACACCCTAAGGATATGAAATTCAGGAAATGTAAGTTTCAACAGGGAAGTCGAATCTGATGATGACAAGGCTGGGAAGCCACAGATGATAATGAGTCACCAACAGAAAGGACACTGAGTCACAGGGCAAGGCCTCGCAGGGAAAGGGTCCAGGAAGGAGACAGGTCTCCTGCTTAAGACAATCTTCACTCCTTTTTGAATTTTGATTTGAGTCATTCTCGAATATAATCTCTATAGGATTCTGGGTCCGTAATATTAAACTCTCATAAGATACATTCCTGAAAAACAGGTTTTACAAAAACATCCCTATCTGACTGAATAACAGGTTTATGGGGGGAAAAGAGAAGTGTAAGAAAAAGCAACGTTGTCCAATTGTAAAGGTCAGTTCCAAGGAGGAAAAAGTCTTCATAAAATTAGGTCACTGACAACTTTTAAACCAAACTGAGAACTGTTTTCACAAATAAGTTCAAGATGAATTTCCCCCATTCTGAATGTGCTTGCCAACAAAAATCCACATAAACTCTAAAAGAACTGATTAAAACAAGTATGATATGCCATATAAAATATTGTAAGTATAATAAGATGAAACTAAAGGCATAATCTTCACAATGGCATCTAATGCTTTAGGTACTTATCCTATAGGAACTCACAAGCAATATTAAATGCGACGTAAGTTAACACCAAAATCCCGGGAACTAAACCTGTTCCATTAACACAAACCAGCTATGGTCTCAAATCCGTTGGAAATGAGAGATGAAAGCTTAGGCTTACGATCACTATTTTAACCTCCTGGCAGGGACACAGTCATCACAAAACAATTCAGAGCATATCCAACTTCCAGACAGATCCAGCCCCAAGGAAAAAGGATTGCCAGCCAAGATTTCACTAGCACTCCAAGCCAGCAGCTCTAATTTCAGCCTGCTTCAGAATCACCTGGAGGGGTTAATGAAAGACCAGCTGAGAGAATTCACCCCAGAGTTTCCGACTCTGTAGTTCGGGGATGGCCTGAGAATGTGCACTTTCAGCATGTTCCTAAAGTGATGCTGGACCAGGGGCCATACTTTGATGACAAGTGCCCTAGGGCATACTAAAGAAAGAATAGCATGATATTTTCTCCTAAAACGCAGAACAGATTTGATTCATTTTAACCAATTATATTATTTTAGTGATACTTTGAAACACTTTTTAAAAACATATTTAGATTGGTGCAAAAGTTAATTGTGCTTTCAACCACGCACAGTGGCTCACTCCTGGAATCCAAGCACTTTGGGAGACCAAGTTGGGCAGATCACGTGAGGTCAGGATTTCAAGACCAGCCTGGCCAACATGGTGAAACCCCGTCTCCACTAAAAATACAAAAATTAGCTGGGTGTGGTGGAGGGTGCCTGTAGTCCCAGCTACTCAGGATGCTGAAGCAGGATAATTGCTTAAACCCAGAAGGCAGAAGTTGCAGTGAGCCAACATCCCACCACTGCACTTCAGCCTGGGTGACAGAGCAAGACTCCCAACAAAACAGCAACAACAACAACAAAATGTAATTGTGGTTTAGACCATTAAAAAAAAAAAAGGCAAAAACTGCAATTATTCTTGCACCAACCTAATAGTTTGAAACAAAAATCCACGTCAAAAGTCCAAAACGTTACGGAACAAATTTGAGAGCATGAAAGGATGATAAGGGAGTACAGTAAAGCACAGGCCAGGGCTGAGAAAGCAGCCATCATGTCTTGCCTGTGACTGACCATCTGAACTACTAACAAAAGCCTTTGGTGCACGGAAGCTTAGTACCTCCCCTAATGGGGCAAAAGCTCAGGGCAGGTCACCCAGGAAGCGATCCCTGGCCTGGTATTTTCACAAGGGTAAAGTCTGTGGTAGAGAAAAACAACAGAAAAAAAAAAAAGGTCTCAAAAGCCTGAAGAGTCTGCATAGGCAAAAGGCCTTCCTGCCCAAATAGGGAAAGGGGTACAGCCATGGACAAGACACTTCCTCACATCTGCTTTGCAGCCCAGTCTGCCCCCAGCACCCCTTGGGTTAAGAGGGAGGCGAACAGCTCCATCTCAGGCACCTTTAGCGCACCATGGGGCAAGCTCCACCTTCTCTCTCCTGGTATCCCCGTTTCCCCGCAGCTTTCCTGAACCTCTGGGCCTCAAACAGTCGCCCTGATTTGTCAGAATCCTGAGAAACTGAGCAACCATTTTAGGCTAGGGACGAAACTCAATGATCTGATAAAAGAATACATGTAGAGAAGTAAACGCAATACGAAGGGCTTTTAAAAGAACAACACAAACAGTACAGCACTATTTTAAAAGTCCTTAGATTCCTGGACAGCTGCCCACCACAGATAAGTACAACATGTCCTGCCATGCCAGAGAGAACATCTCTGGAATTCTGGCAGCAACACAGCCACAGAGCCCTTTCCTCCAAGAACACGCACAGAAGTGAGTGCCCAGGTGCAGCCACTAACTGTACCAGATCCAGCTCCCCGGGTTGAGTTCTTCACCTCCGAAGTCAAGGGTGGCAACATTATCTGCAAAAACTACTCAAAAACACTGTCCTTGCAAGGCACGGTGGCTCACGCCTCATGTCTATAATCCTAGCACTTTTCAAGGCCAAGGCAGGCAGATCACTTGAGGTCAAGAGTTCGAGACCAGCCTGCCCAACATGGCAAAACCCTGTCTCTACAAAAAATACAAAAATTAGCTGGGTGTGGTGGCGGGCGCCTATAATCTCAGCTACTCAGGAGGCTGAAGCAGGAGAATCACTTGAACCCATGAATCAGAGGTTGCAGTGAACCAAGATCATGCCACTGCACTTTAGCTCTCAAAAACTCCGTCTCAAAAAAAAAAAAAAAAAAAACACCCAAACCACTGTCCTGAAAAAAGCCAATATTGACTTTTTAAAGGGTGGAGGGAAACACTGCCTTTTTTTTGTTAGACTGGTGATTGCTCTACTTCTCTCTCCAACCATTCATTTTAGTAATAACAAAGCTGGACATTGTAGGGGAAAAGGAGGGGACTATGCAAACATATCCTACCCTCTTTTCGAATTCTCAACAGTTTTTCCCTCAAGGAGGAAACTAGACATAGCTAAGGCTCATCCTTCAACTCAGCTCAGATATCACTTCTCCAAGATGCCTTCCCTGAATTCCCCAGTCACCTGATTACCATGAAGCATGCTGGAAATTACATGCTTTCAGCCATCTCCTCCAATGGATGACTCACTACTCAAGGACAGGACTTACATCTTTATAGCATGTGGCACATGGCAGACACAATATTTGTTGAACTGTATACCTAACACAATCTATTTAGGTATACAGATGAGGCATATGGACATATATAACTGGTGGCTCAAAACCAACAGAAATTGCTGAGCATCTACACACATGATTTTATCCCTTAAAACCTAAAGTCCCATCTTACCCTTAGGATTCAGAAAGCTTTTTAAAGCATTTGGCAATACAGTTTTAATATTTTAATGACTCAGTCTTAATTAGGAATATCGAATTATTAATATTATGCTGCACCATTATTCAATTTAGGATTTCAAAAAATACTAAATTAATTGCTTTTAAAGATTAAGTGGGCCGGGCACAGTGGCTCAGGCCTGTAATCCCAGCACTTTAGGCAGCCGAATCACGAGGTCAAGAGATCCAGACCAGCCTGGCCAACATGGTGAAAACCCATCTCTACTAAAATACAAAAATTAGCCAGACGTGGTGGTGCGCACCTGCAGTCTCAGCTACTTGGGAGGCTGAGGCAGGAGAATCACTTGAACCCAGTAGGCAGAGGTTGCAGTGAGTCGAGATAGCACCACTGCACTCTGGCCTGGCAACAGAGTGAGACGCCATCTCAAAAAAAAAAAAAAAAGATTAAGTGACCACTATTAAATCCTTTGAATCAATTTTAGACTATTTCTACCTCTTTTTTTACAGCTATCATTTTGCATTCCTTTCTTAATCTGTGGCTTTTAACATGCTAATGGTTTGTAAAAATTTTAAGTAAAACAAGAGTCATTTGAAGTTCTCAGAATGTACTGGCATCCATTTTAGAGCTGTCATTTTGCATTCCTTTCTTAATCTGTGGCTTTTAACATGCTGATGGTTTGTAAAAATTACAAGTAAAACAAGAGTCTTTTCGAAGTTCTAAGAATGTACTGGCATCCATTTTAGCCAGTACATTCTTCCTTATCTCCTTGTCCCAGTGTCAGGGGTATGGGCTCGATAAACTATACAAAGACCCTCTGCTGTGTCTCCACCCCACAAACTCTCAGCTCAAATACCTCCACAAACCTTCTCCTAACAACCACAAACTTAGGGGCTGCTCACTCCACGTGAGCCACTCTCTCTATCTTTGCCGGCGCACTGTGTATATTTTGTTTTCTTTTCCCATTCCTTGTCTGAAGCACTTAGTATAGGCTATTTTAATTAGCTCTTTACCACTTATTCTCCAGTACCACACTGGAAATTTCTTGAGGCAAGTATTTATTCTTACTCAAAAGTTTCAGGCACTGTTTAGCAATGCATCAGTTAGGTTTTAGTAAGCATTCAAAGGTATTTAAAGAAACAAAGGTAGCCATAGTGATTCTACTTTTAAAAAAAAAAGTGATCAGTGACTATCAAGACTAGAGGTACTCAAACAATGTCAATATGGGTTAAGTGTCCAACTTTTCCACTTTTACTAATTTCATTATTGCAACTCACTGCTAAGTTAGGAAAGCACTATTTTTATTTATTTTTATTATTTTTTAATTTTTTTTTTGAGATGGAGTCTTGCTCTGTCACCCAGGCTGGAGTGCAGTGGCATAATCTCGGCTCACTGCAACCTCTGCAGCCAGGGTTCCAGCGATTCTCCTGCCTTAGCCTCCCAAGTAGCGGAGATTATAGGCGCCTGCCACCATGCCCAGCTAATTCTTGTATTTTTAGTAGAGACAGGGTTTCTCCATGTTGGCCAGGCTGGTCTGGAACTCCTGACCTCAGGTGATCCAGCCTCCCAAACTGCTGGGATTACAGGCATGAGCCACTGAGCCCAGCCAGAAAAGTACTTAGAAACTAAGGCAAATAGAAAAGGATCAGGAATTCTTGCCAAGGGGAAAAAAGCGGATGGGGAGAAGAACCTATAGATTTAAAGTGATTTGGAAACGTATCAATTTAATGTCATGTTTGGATTCAGATTCAAACAGACCAACTGTTATTGGGGGCAGGGCTAGGGGAGGGAAGAAGAGAGAATTTAAATGAATATCAGGAAAAGTTGAATATGACTTAATTCTTCATAAATTATTGATTGTGATAAAGAAGTTGTTTTTTTTAGGTGTCTGCATTTTGAGATATATACTGAAGTATTTATGGATGAAATGAGGTGACACTGGGCTTTCTGTCAAAATAACAGGGAGAGCAGGGGCTCAGGGCGAGTAAGGAGCACAGGAGAAATGAGACTGGTCTGAAGCTGCATGTTGAGTCAGTGTAGTTTCACTGCGTATTTCTCTCGACTTTGGTATGTGTTTGAAATTTTTCAAGCTAAAAATGAAGAAAGCATTAGGAAGTGTCCTGTAATTCCGTGGTAGGTTGTCACTGGCGACCACTGCTCCCACCCCAGCTATGGACAGCATCCTGCTTTCCAGCAGGTGTTTGTTTCCGCAATGGGTTCTGTGTGTCACACCACACCACTCCTCTCTAAGGTTCATGGCCTTATACAGACACCACCCTATTCTCATTCCTACCCTGCATGAGAGCCCAACCTCATTTAAGACAGAGACCCTATCAACCTCCATCACAGCTGGAGATTAAACCAGTCAGTCAACTAACAACAGCTCTGCAACCATGCTGTCTATTCCCCACAGCCTAGAGCCAGTACCATGCTCCAGTTTTTGGACCTCATCACTCGATTTCAAGGAACCTAAAACGGAAACAGAATACTAAGCCTGACAGTGGTCACACGCTGTTTCTGTAGAGCTAAAATCCAGCACCACTCTGCTCAGAACTCTCTTCCTCCAGACACCAGGATGATGCCTTTGTGCAGTACCCTGCTGAAAACGCCGTCAGCACCTCACCACTCCAGACATGCTATAGCCCTGCCCCATCTGGCTTCTTGACCTTTATTCTGTTGTACAGCATTTTTCACTGCCTGCCAATGGATCACAGGTTTATTTCTACCTCTCACTGCCCCTGCCTGGAATCTAACCTCCATGAAGGTAGAGACTTTGCTTTCTTTGCCTTTACCTACGTCCTGAGATTCTCAACAGCAACTGGAACATAAAAAGAGATCAATAGGTATGTGAAGGATGCCAGGAAAGTACAACTATCAAAGAGGGTTAAGAACAAAAAATTGATACTATTAACATAAACTAAGAACACGTACCTCACCAGCCCACGCATCCAACCCCGTGTACTAGAAAGTGACATCATGGCATGATTTTTATCCACTATCTTATTTGGTCTTTCCTAAACAGCTGAAAAATTGATGACTAGAGGATCACATGAATAATGATTTAATCTGTCAGTGTGTGCCAGAAAAACCTCATGGGACCAGAGTATCTTCACACACCCTCTACAGTATCTACAATATTTACAAACAAATTAACTTTAAATTTAGGAACAAATGCAAATTATATTAGGGCTTTTTGAGGACAATGTCTCTGTCACTTTTTAAATCCACATCGGTGTCCTCCTGCAGCCCTACCCAACATAAACCCCGACTACCAGCCACAACCCAGGAAATTAGAGTGACACCTATGAAGCCAGCTGCAGTGACACAGAGGTCAGTTCAGAGTGCCTGCTTCTTAACACATATAGCTCTACCTCCTAGATGCCATGTGATCTAGGGCAAGGTAATGTGCCTCAATTACCTCATCTGTTAAATGAGGAACAATAGCAGAATCTACCTCATAGGGCTGATGTGAGACTTCAGTGCCTTAGTATTAGGTAAACAGCTTAGAACAGTTCCTGGCTGATATGGTTTGGCCCTGTGTCCTCACCCAAATCTCACCTCAAAGTGTAATCTCCATAATCCCCACATGTCAAGGGCAGGGCCAGGTGGAGATACTTGGATCATGGGGGTGGTTTCCCCCATGCTATTCTTGTGATAGTGAGTTCTTGTGAGATCCGATGGTTCTGTAAGCATCTGGCATTTCCCCTGCCTGCACTCACTCCATCCTGCCACCTTGTGGAGAAGGTAACTGCTTCTCCTTTGCCTTCTGCCCTGACTAGGTTTCCTGATGTCTCCCCAGCAATGCTGAACTGTGAGTCTACTAAACCTCATTCCTTTATAAATTACCCAGTCTCAGGTATTTCTTCATAGCAGTGTGAGAACAGCTTAACACACTGGCACAATGTCAAGGTAAACCAACTTAGCTAATACGTCCAATATTATTTCTATCTACCACATCTGAACTCACTCATACACTTATACTATAACATAACTCTAGATGGTACTCATTTTCAAGAACATAGAAAAAAGAATCTTTTTTTTTTTTTGAGACAAAGTCCTGATCTGTTGCCAAGGCTGGAGGGCAGTGGCGCAATCTTGGCTCATTTCAACCTCCACCTCCCGGGTTCAAGCGATTTTGTTGCCTCAGCCTCCCAAGTAGCTAGGATTACAAGTGCATGCCACCACACCTGGCTAATTTTTTTGTATTTTTAATATAGATGGGGTTTCACCACGTTGGCCAGGCTGGTCTCAAACTCCTGACCTCAGGTGATCCACCTACCTTGCCTCGGCCTCCCAAAGTGCTGGGTTTACAGGCAGGCATGAGCCACCTTGCCAAGCCTGAATTTATTTTTTTTTTTCTTGAGACAGAGTCTCGCTCTGTCGCCAGGCTGGAGTGCAGTGGCGTGATCTCGGCTCACTGTAACTTTTACCTCCTGGGTTCAAGCAATTATTCTGCCTCAGCCTCCCGAGTAGCTGGGACTACAGGCTCGCACCACCATGCTCAGCTAATTTTGTATTTTAGTAGAGACAGGGTTTCACCATGTTGGCCAGAATGGTCTTGATCTCTTGACCTCATGATCTGCCCTCCTCAGCCTCCCAAAGTGCTGGGATTACAGGCATGAGCCACCACGCCTGGCCTGTATTTTTTTTTAAGCCTAAAATAAACGGTGGGAATAGATGGTGTGTCATAATCTGGAAGCAATTCTACTGTAAATTTGGTTTAAAGAATGTTAGGAAGGTAATATAAGCTTTTTAAGAAAAGCAGGCAAAAAAAAAAAAAAGCAGAAAAATATTATTCAATAATCCCAAAATTTATAGTTGAGCGCATGTTAAATGAGATCATACGCTCAAGGCACTCAGCATAGCACTGCGTATGAAGAGCACCCCATGGGGGACAGCTGGTTATTTTTGTTTGTTTTTCAGACAGGGTCTTGTTCTGTCACCCAGGATAGAGGGTAGGGGCACAATCTTGACTCACTGCAACCTCAGCCTCCTGGGCTCAAGTGATCCTCCCCACCTCAGCCTCCTGAGTAATTGGGACCACTGGCACATGCCACCACGCCTGGCTAGTTTTTGTATTTTTGTAGAGATGGGGTTTCACCAGGTTGGCCAGGCTAGTCTCAAACTCCTCAGCTTGTGCAATCCACCCATCTCAGCCTCCCAAAGTGCTGGAATTACAGGCATGACCCACCATGCCTGGCTAAGGGTAGTTATTCTTATTCTTGTTAAGATTATGAATCTTGATGCAAAATGGGATCTGAAAAACCTCCAAGGCCCAAGTTCTCTCCCTTTCCACACGGCCTAGAAATCTTCAGGGGTATGAGTCAGACGTTAACATTGCCCTGCTGTCCTCTGCTTCTACATAAGAGTTTTTGCTTTTATCCCCTTGGCATATTAAGCTTCTGTATGAGATTCTACATAAATGAAAGTGCTCTGATGCAACAAAAAGCTAGAAAGCACTGACATAGTCCAACTGTCCACTTTACAGATGAAGAAGCAGACCTTGATCAAGAGGTCCAGGAGCTTCTCCAAGTTCTGACCATGGTCAGCCCCTCATGGAACTAGAAATCAGGGATCCTGAAACCTCATCTTTCCAATACAATGCACTACTGTACCCAGAGATAAATGCATCAAAACTTCTACCAGAACCAGCTTCCAAACCCAGATTTTTCCCCCTTGAAATCTGACTTACTAATTTATACCCCACTCAACTCACCATAATTTCTCTCTGTTCCTCCAGATTCTTCAAAAAATTTGAAAATTCACGTAAGGAGGCATCTGTAAGAAGAAAGGAATGATTATTTTGTGGCCATGGCAAAGGAAAACAACCCAAAACTTCATGTTTAATTACCTATGCATCGTTCATCATCTGTCTCAGCATCACCAATAAACTCAAACTTGAAGTCTCTGAGTGAATGAGCAAACTTCCGCTGGGCCACCGACAAATCTAGAAAGAAAAGTATAATGATAACTTGGGTCCTTGTTTTAAGTCAAGGCATGAAAGACATTTATTCCTCCTAAAATTGGTAAAGCTGTAGAGCTCTCCTACACTCAATTTATAAGAAGGCACGACCCAACTCCCTTGCCAAATAGTGGCCCACCATCTTCAACCTGGGACACTCCGGGTAGCCTCTGCCTTCTAGTCTGTACCCTGCCATAGAACAGATACTGGAGAAATGTTTATTCCCTCCCCCACCTCCTCCTTCCTCAGATCTGATTATTTCCCATTGTTCACTAGAGCATTTTCCCTTTCTCTGCTCACTCTAGTCAGGACTTGCCCCATTCTGAAGTTCAGGCTGTGATTAGGAACACACGCGCCTGGTAGCGGCCTGATGCTATCTGGCTGCCTGCCATGGTTTCAAAAAGGATCTCAAAAGCCGAAGGTCAGCCAACCAGGTGCTCTTAACAGACTACCAAATAACTACTCCAGCCAGAGAAACTCAGAAGATTCAAAAAGAATGTTCATAGAAAACAGCATCAGAGAGGTAACTGAAGGCCCAGAAGAAATGGTAGAAAGAATTAATTCTGCAAAAGACCTACAGAGGTCCTCATCTTACTTGGAGATTAATAGAACAGTGGAAAACTCTACTAAAATAGTCTAACATTTATTTTACAGGCCTTGCACCATGCCATGTGATATGCATATTTTATTTCACTCAAAAATTCTCAAGACATATATAAAGATTATTATACCATTTTACAAAGAAGCGAAAACTCAAAGAAGTTAAGTAATTTGCATAAGATTGGCACAGCTACAAACAATAGCAGCAAAGTCTTGATTATTCTTCAGAACCACCGATCCAAAGGCCAAGGCGTGACCAGTATGTTACAATCCTGCCTCTGGTTCAAAGCACTTTCTAAGAAAGTGTTCACTGATTTCTACACTTCACACAGCTCTTGTCTTTCTGTGTGTCTCCTTCACACATTACCGTCATAATGAAGACTAAGTCATATTATGGTAATAAAATGGTTTAATAGACTGTTTTTAGAGCAGTTTGAGGTTCACAGCAAAACTGAGCTGAAGATACAAAGGTTCCCCACAGAGCCCCTGCTCCATCATACGCACAGCCCCTAACCTTTTCAACATTTCCCACTGTCAATTTTTGAAACTTCATTTTTCCTCTAATTCATGTTTATTGTGCTGTTCTTTTGAGACGGAATTTCTGTTGCCCAGGCTGGGGTGCAGCAGCGTCATCTCAGCTCACTGCAACATCCACCTCCTGGGTTCAAGTGATTCTCCTGCCTCAGCCTCCTGAGTAGCTGGGATTACAGGCACATGACACCACACCCAGCTAATTTTTTTTGTTTTAGTAGAGACGGGGTTTCACCATGTTGGTCAGGCTGGTCTCAAACTCCTGACCTTGTGATCCACCCACCTCAGCCTCCCAAAGTCCTGGGATTACAGGCATGAGCCACCACACCTGGCCTCAATTTTTAAAATAATATTTAAACACGGAAAGACCTAAATATGAAAAGGCAAAACTGTAAAACTTTTGGATCATATGGGATTGTAATTTCTTACACCTGGAGTACAGAGGAAAAGCGCAACACACAAGGTAAAATGAGACGGACTGCAAGCATGGACCAGTCCTCCAGCCCTCCTTGTAGGCACATCTCAGCGCACTGTGATGTTGCAGCTCCTCCCACAGAAACACATCTATTTCCCATCAGTTGAACCTGGGCTAGTCTTGTAGCCAATAGAATACAGAGCAAGAGGCACCATGCCAATGCAGAGCCTCCACCTCAAGGAATGTTACTCACCTCTACTCCACTCTCTTGGAACCCTCAGTCCTCCATGAGTACCAGCCCAGGCTCTCGGGCTCACTGATGAATGACTCCTGGCTCAGTGGCCCCCTAGTTGCCAAAGCAGCCACCAGTCAGCCTGCAGAAGCAGAGCTTCCCTGTACTCCATAAGGCCGTTCAGAGGGAAATGTAACTGCCCAGTGAGTACAGCACACACTGGAATAAATAAATGGCTGCTGTTTTAGCCATCAGGTTTGGGGCTGATTAAAAACATAACTGATAAAGAAAACTTAATAACATTTGCTTGTGTTAACAATGTAAAATATGGCCGGGTACGGTGATTCACGCCTGTTATCCCAGCACTTTGGAAGGCCAAGGTGGGCAAATCACTTGAGGCCAGGAGTTTGAGACTAGCCCGGCTAACATGGTGAAACCCTATCTCTACTAAAATGACAAAAATTAGATGGGCATGGTAGAGCATGCCTTTAATCCCAGCTACTTGAGAGGCTGAGGCACGAGAATAGCTTAAACACAGGAGGAGAAGGTTGCAGTGAGCCAAGATCATGCCGCTGCACTCCAGCCCGGGAAACAGAGGAAACTCTGTCTCAGGGGACGGCTGTGGTAACCCATGCCTGTAATCCCAGCACTTTGGGAGGCTGAGGCTGGCAGATCGTCTGAGGTCAGGAGAGGAGACCAGCCTGTCTAAAACTCCACCTCTACTAAAAATACAAAAATTAGCCAGGCATGGTGGCAGGCACCTGTAATCCCAGGTACTCAGGAGGCTGAAGCAAGAGAATCTCTTGAACCTGGGAGACAGAGGTTGCAGTGAGCGGAGATTGCGCCATTGCACTCCAGCCAGGGCGACAGAGCGAAACTCTATCTCAAAAAAAAAAAAAAGTTATACCAAAACAAGTTAAAGTATTTGTTTAGGTTACATATATAGGTCACAAAATCAGACTGGAACATGAATCATCACCTCAAAACCCAAGCAACATTTACCTATGGAGCCAAAGGAAGGTGATGCAGTCAGAAAGCTATGAGGGGATTAAAGGTATTTTATTTCATAACCTAGTGGTGAGTCTATGCTGGCTTTATCATGCTTTAAAATGTACATGCGTTCATATGCTTCTGTATTTTTGACATAATTGCACAATTAATAAAAATTTTAAGACCATAATAAAATTAAAGCCGAGCTATTTAGGCTATTCTAAAATAACTTTAGTTACAGCCAAAAGTTGGGGCTCACACCTGTAATCCCAGCACTTTGGGAGGCTGAGGCAGGCAGATCACTGAGGTCAGAAGTTCAAGACCAGCCTGCTAAACATGGTGAAACCCTGTCTCTACTAAAAATGCAAAAATTAGCCAGGTGTGGTGGCGGATGCCTATAATCCCAGCTACTCAGGAGGCTGAGGAAGGAGAATCGCTTGAACCCAGGAGGCAGAGGTTGCAGGGAGCAGAGATTGCACTACTGTTCTCCAGCCTGGGTGACAGAGTGAGACTGTCTCAAAAAAAAATAAAAAATAAAAATAAGTAAATAAAATAACTTCGTTCCTAATGTAAACCAGGCAAAGATACAATTGCTCTCTAAGACTGAGACACACTGGCTGCTCCTGGTTCACACATGCCAAACTCACTTCAGTCTGAAAACCCTTAACTTGCTGTTTCCTGAGCCCACATCTTTACTGGACCACTCCTCCAACACCACGGCTCAGCTCAGGAATCCTCCTCTTCTCAGCCTCCCTAGGATAGGGCTAGTCCTTGTCACTGCGGCCCTCTCCCCTTCTACTGCCATCTTATTTCCTTCATAGCACTTACTACTCCAAATTTATTTAATCAATATTTACGCATTGTTACCTATCTTCCCACTCTGGAACCTCATTTCCCTGAAGCGACAGCCGTCAGTCCTGTGATTCACTATATACATGAAACAGCTGCCAAAACTGTAAACAAAATATAATAGGCTGGGCTCAGAAGTTCACACCGATAATCCCAGCACTCTGGGAGGCCAAGGCAGGCAGATCACCTGAGGTCAGGAGTTCGAGACCAACATGGCCAACATGGTGAAACCCCATCTCTACTAGAAATACAAACATTAGCTGGGCATGGTAGCAGGCACCTGTTATCCCAGCTACGAGGGAGGCTGAGGCACAAGACTTGCTTGAACCTGGGAGGCGGAGGTTGTAGTGAGCTGAGATCATACCGTTGCACTCCAGCCTGGGCTACAAGAGTGAAATGCCATCTCAAAAAAAAATAAAAAGATATACTAGGATGATTTTGATTTATTTCATGTACCTATTTGCAAATAATGATAGTTTGTGGGCTTTTATATATATATATATAAATATATATATATATATACACACACACACACACACACACATATATATATATTTTTTTTTTTTTTTTTTTTTTTGGTGAGACAGAGTCTCTCTCTGACACCAGGCTGGAGTGCAGTGGCACAATCTCAGCTCACTACAACCTCCGCATCCCGGTTCAAGTGATTCTTCTGCCTCAGCCTCCCATGTAGCTGGGATTACAGGCACGCACCACAACGCCTGGCTAATTTTTGTATTTTTTAGTATAGACGGGGTTTCACCATGTTGGTCAGGATGATCTTGATCTCTCGACTTTGTGATCTGCCCACCTCGGCCTCCCAAAGTGCTGGGATTACAGGCATGAGCCACCACACCCAGCCGGCTTATGATTTTAAGTTACATATTATTCCATTTTGCTGTTTGCTTTGCCAGATCACAAAAGGGTCCTGTTTATATGTGTACATTTACACATAACATATATGAACATATTTATATTTACTTACCTATGTATGACTGTATTTTTTATACATTGCTATGGATAGACTGGTCTAAACTATATATTCTTCCATTAGAGAGGCTCCTTATTTTATCCAAAATTACTAGGTCAAAGGCTGTAGGGTATTTTAAAGATGGTGTTTCACATCGTCAGAATAGAAGGCTCTCTGGAAAGTTAAAATTTAAATGCACCAACATTTCATGCCTAATTTCATTAGCTGAAAATGTTTGTAACAGTAGATTAAATTGGGGCTCATTTGCTTAACTAATCTGATGTATTTCTCCCTCTGTAAATAGCATTCCTTACACTTAAGAATTATAGTTACATAATTTCTTCATTTTAAAATCTAAGCATTTTCATCACTCACTTTCCCCTTTCTGGTGATCTCCTCCTAATGCTGGAGTTCATTACGTAAAACTTCCACTGTTAAAAATCTTACCACATCATATTCTATTTCTTTTGATAATTATAAATTTAATTGCCTTTCCATTACTTTGTACATTTTAAATTTATTTTCCCATGCAGTTCATATTGTGAAGATGTCTTCTTCCTTTCAAAACAAAGTCATAAGGCAGTTTGCTAAACTTAATGTAGTCCATTAAATGTATTTTCTTTCCAATATCATTGCACATGAAACACAAGCAGTTTGTAACTGATATAGTTACAAAGACCAGCAATATCTCTGCCTGGGTTAGATGCAAGGTGGGCAGAATAGAGGAAACTAACCAACTAACTTCTTTTTTTTTTTTTTTTTTTTTTTTTTTTTTTGACAGATTTTCATTCTTGTTGCCCAGGCTGGAGTGCAATGGCACAATCTCGGCTCACCACAACCTCCAACTCCCAGGTTCAAGGGATTCTCCTGCCTCAGCCTCCCCAGAGTACCTAAGACTACAGGGTTCCACCGCCACACCAACCTAATTTTGTATTTTTAGTAGAGGTTCCTCCATGTTGGTCAGGCTGGCCTCAAACTCCCGACCTCAGGTGATCCGCCCGCCTTGGCTGCCCAAAGAGCTGGGATTAGATGCATGAGCCACCATGCCCAGTCTAATCAACTAACCTTTACTGAGTACCTGCTCTATGCTAACTGACTTGTAAATATTATTTCAATTACTCTTAGTAAGCCAGAAGGGTAGGTATTGGTGTTACTTTTCTTTAAAAAAGAAAACTAAGTTCAAAGATAGTTTAGTGACTCAATCAAGGTCACAGACGTCTTTACACTGCTGGTAGTAAGTCTCGGAGCAAACGATCAACTCCCTGGTTTCTGAGACTTCCACAAATGTCCTTTCCATTATACCATTCCATCTTTCAAGAGATTTCACATTATTCCCAGGTCCCTTCCTAGATCTCAACTGGTATAAAACCATCAGGCTCTCTAAATGACTCTAACGCAGAATGCTAACTAAATGGAAAAATCATTTATGTGTACCTCCATGCCCCCTATTCTCCTCTGCCTGCTATTGTGAATTAATACTGTTATTGAGATACCCTTGGTGGGTGATGCCAAGTCTGAATGTGCACAAAAGCATAGCTAAAAGAATGAATGTTGGGGTCTGTTGGGGGGTGGGGGGCTAGGGGAGCGATAGCGGGGGTAAGAAGGTTGGGGAGGTATAACATTAGGGGAAATACCTAACGTAGGTGAAGGGGGGATGGAGGCAGCAAACTACCATGGCCCATGTGTATACCTATGTAACAATCCTGCAAGATCTTCACATGTGCCCCAGAACTTTAAGTATAACCAAAAAAAGTTAAAAATAAAAAAAAAATGAATGTGACCCGCACCCTTCAAATGAACTTGACACTTCAGAGTCTTCCAGACTTGAATTTTTGGTATCTTGATCTGCAGGCACATAGGAGAGACAAGGTAGTTGATATCATTCTTCCCGGGGTTAGCAGCAGTTTGAGAGATGAGGAGGTATATTTGAGATGTGCTGAGTTTGAGAGGTAGGATACCACATGGAGAGATCCAACCACAGTTTGAATTTAGGTGTGGAGAGCCTCCAAATTCTGGCCTGCACTGCCACTGCTTGCCTTTGATTCTACCAGAAAAAGATGTCTCATAGCAGAGCCACCTATTTATCAACAATTTTTAGTTAAGAACATGAGATATTAGACAGACACTCTGCTGGGGGTATGGGGAGCATCTCTGGGTCACCCTACCTTGACTGTCCCTCTAGGCAGCACTGTCAGTGCAGGATAAACCCTTAAGTTAAAAGCCTGGCCATGGTCATGAAGTTGTCACTACTATCTGCTACAATTTCCCACCTCATCAACAAAAGCACTAATGGAGATGCTTTTAAAAATGCGCCATGTTCTATAATCCTGGGGATGAAAAGAAAAGGGATATAGTGAATAAATACAGTCTTGTCGCTTGTTAAATTTGAATGCAGGATTCTTTATAAATCATAGTAGATTCCATTACCCTTTTTAAATAGAAAAATTGCAGCTGGAAGCTCACGTACTTTATGTAAAGTGCCAAACAACTAGATTATCAACTACGCAGAGGTCTGCCAAGGGAGCTGCCCCCAACTGGGCACATCAAAACATGCACCGAAATTCTTCCACGTTTTATCTAAAGAGGAACAGGGTACAGACTCTAAGAACTTACTATCTTTCATGCCAAATTCATGCCAGGGAAATAATGTTGACATTAATCCAAGTAACCTGGATGTGAAATGAAATTCCTCTAGGATTGTAGACTGGCTTCATATTTTCCTTCATGTTTTCCTGTTTTACAAAATCAGCAGTGATACTACGTGCAAAAATGGCATTATGGCTTCTCTGTATAGGTCAAAAAAGAAAGCAAATAACTAACTCATTTTGTAGGTTTTAAAAATGATGCAAACAACTCATAAGCCCAGAATGCATCATGGGGCTAGTTTAGGCCTAAAGGGGGAATCACAGGCTGTTCCAGAAACAGCTCATGGGCCAACACTGCCTCTGGCTCTATTCTGGTAAAGCATTCCTGGCCCTAACTCTTTGAGTCCAGCCTGCCTAGGATGTCTGGGTAGTGAATTCTTCTTACCATAGAATAAACAACATCTAAAGTCACTTAAATGACCTGAAGGTCGGACAAATTTATGGAGTAAAAGAAAAACAAGTGGCGCCCACAAAGGTGCACAGGCCCCAAAACAAACCCATAAACCTGAGCACAGAGCTCAAAGCTAATATGGCACATGACAGATAACTAAATACTAAAATAGCCAATTAATTATGAAGAATCCTTCAGAAGTGATGTGGCAACTCGAGAGAATCCCACAGATGGGTCCACACTGGAGACTACCACCCAGCCTTCCTTAAACATTCCACAAATGCTGAAAAACTACTGGGGACAGACACTGCCTAGCGAGAATACCTGCCACATCAGGATGTGAGATGGGAAGAGAATGCTGGTGATCACCTAACCCATTCGTGTTCCAGCTGTCTTTGGCCACAGATTCCTCTGCTCAAATAAAATCTTATGTACAGTAAGAACAGGAAAACCAGATAAAACAGCTGATACTTATGTATTCATTTTCCTATTGCTGTAGTAGCAAATTAGACAAATGCAGTGGCTTACAACTACACTAATTTATTATCTAACAGGTTTTGGAGGTCAGAAGTGGGTCTCACAGGGCTGGAATCAAGGTGTCGACAGGGCTGTCTCACTCTGTCACCTAGACTAGCATGCACTGGTACTATCATAGCTCCCTGCAGCCTTGAACTCCTGGGCTCATGAGAAACTCCCACCTCAGCCTCTTGAGTAGCTGGGACTACAGGCATGAACCACAATGCCTACTTCCTTTTAAATTTTTTGTAGAGATGGGGTCTCACTATGCTGCCCAGGCTAGTCTTGAACTCCTAGGCTCAAGTGATCCTCCTGCCTTGGCCCCACAAAGTGCTGGGATTACAGGTGTGAGCCACAGTGCCCAGCCTGACCTTTGTTTCTGTCATCACATCTCTTCTCTGACTCTCAAGGACCATCGCGATTACAATGGGCCCTGGGATAATCCCAGATAATCCCCCATCTCAGGGTCTTCGATTTAATCACATCTGAAAGTCCCTTTTACCATATAAAATAACATACTCACAGGTTCCAGGGATGATCAGGACAGGACATCACTGGAGGGCCACCATTCTGGCTACCACATCTTATAACATCAAGCACTCTACTAATCACTTTACATTTGTAGATTCGGTTAACTATCACCACAAAAGAGGAGGACACAGACACAGAGGTTACCCAACTTGCCCAGGGTCATATGACTAGGAAGTAGTGGAGCCTAGAGATGTGTCGAGAGCAGACTGAAGGTGGACAGGGCGGCAGCAGGGTGACAAGTTAGGAGGCTCCTGTCCTGATCCAGGTGGGAGATGAGGAGGGTCCTTTAAGGATGTTCTGGAAACTGTGCCAACACCTAGTGAGACTCAGAGGTCTCAACGTAACGATTGTGGGCTCTAGGTGCAAACAAAGCTTTTCAGCTTCTTGGCTTCAACACCAAGAAAGCCTGGTTTATGGGTGCTATGGTAATTAGTAGGGTGGTGGTTCCTCTGTATTATGGGTTGGACTGTGTTCTCCCCAAATTTATATACTGAAATACAGACCCCCCAGAACCTGAGAATGTGTCCTTATCTAGAACTAGGGTCTTTGCAGAAGTAATCCATTAAAATGAAGTCACTAAGAATAGGCCCTGCTCCAATACATGTGTTCCTATGAAAAGAAGAAATTAGGACATGAGGTACACAATACACAGATGAGAACACTATTTGAAAGCATTGTCTTTAAAGATCATGGAAGTTACACTCAATGATAAAACACAGTATAATTCAAACATTTTGGTAGCAAATATAGTAATTTGGCAAATAGTTTCCCAAATGTTCTAAGAAAGGAAATACAAAAAGAAAAATAAACCCACATCCAGGAGCAAATTACCTTGTTAATCACAGTATATACTCAGGGCCCAAAGCAAATATTAGTAGGGATTTAGATGTCAGGTGTTCATCTGGCTTAATAAAATATGAGCTTGTTCACTCCTCTGCCATTGGAGTATCACCATTTCAAAGCACAATTGAGAATCTTAGCTCCCAATCAAAGACAAGAGTTACTGTGTAACTCCCTTGTTTCTCTCAAATTCTTTTTTTTTTTCTTTTTTGGGACGGAATCTCACTCTGTTGCCCAGGCTCTAGTGCAATGGCGTGATCTTGGCTCACTGCAACCTCTGTCTCCCAGGTTCAAGCGATTCTCCTGCCTCAGCCTCCCAAGTAGCTGGAATTACAGGCGTCCGCCACCAGGCTCAGCTAATTTTTTTGTATCTTTAGTAGAGACAGGCTTTCACCATGTTGGTCAGGCTGGTCTCGAACTCCTGACCTCATGATCTGCCTGCCTCGGCCTCCCAAAGTGCTGGGATTACAGGTGTGAGCCACTGTGCCTGGCCCCCTCAATTTCTTTAATATTTATTTCCCTTCAAATAAACTTTGGGGAAAAAAAAAAGACGCATCCTAGCAAAGGGCTAAAACATCCTCTTGTATGTTCCAAAACAAGCCAGGATGACAAGAACTACAAGAACCACCACAAGAAATGACCAACGACTTGGGCATCTATCATTTGCTCAGCACAGCCCATGGTGCTGTATGAATACAGAGAGGGTGATGCTGCCACCCTAAGGAGTCCACCCACACCCTAGATCTGAGAGAAATCAGCATCCCATGTTGCCTATGAACTGAGGGGTCCAGATTTGCAAATTCCACAGGAGTGCCATAGAAGACATATCCCGAGGTGGAAAAAAAAGGAAGACACTATAAACTGCAGAAGAGGCATTAAGGTATTAAGAACAAAATGAGAGGAATGTTTTCTATGGGAATGAGGACTACATATGCTATACAGCTGCTGTTAAGTTAGGACCTTTTGAATGCAAAGCCTCAAATAATGAGAATACTATTGTAAAGAGATCAGGAAAAAAATGTGAGCAACTTGCTGTGAGAAAGAACTCACAGTGTAGTTACGCCAGATCTTCTCCCTGGGCCTCTGCCATAACCTAACTTGGCTTCTCTCTGCGTGTTTATTTTTCTCCGTCACATGCGATTGTCACGTCTTCTCTTCTACTTCACATTAATTCTTGCTGTCAGACTCTGGGTTTGCTGCCTTGTCACTGCCTGGCAGGCCTGTCCTCATGCCATTAGCTCATAGCATTCTTTCAATTTCAGCTCCCACTGCTTTTTCCTTCTGATTTCCCAAATTAAAATTCTCAAGAGAATCCAATTGGCCTGGCTCATGTTTTTCCCACAGAAGGCCATGACAGAGGTAGCTGTCTGGTGTCCCAACCCAATCAAATCAGCTACCCCAGGAAAAGGAGAAGAGGGAGGACACAGTCCTCAGAGAGCTTTCTCCCCAGCAGGGACTATGGGCAGAGCAGTGTCCTTCATGGGAGCTGTGAAGTAGCCAGCAGAGGCCATGAGGGACAACTCTAGTGTAGGCCAGTGAGTATGAAAACATCCCTTAAAGGCCAAAAATATATTTGAAGACTTTACTACATTAACACATATAATTCTTTCTTTTAAAATAATAAAGCTCCTAATGGCAGAAACCAATCCATGTAAAAAATTGCAGCAGGCAGTATCTGAGGTCCATGAGATGGGCCATTTAAACATAAGGAACTGTGTTCAACATAAAGAAATCTGAACACTCATTATTAACCAGAAAACTGTTACACGCCAGTGCTTCTAAGCAGTTTAAGTATGTGTAATAACCATCTGACATTTATTTAGTACTCCCTACGTGCCAGTCACTGCTCCAAGCGAGTACTTTGCATGGATTAGTGCAGTTAATGCTCAATATACCCAATTATGTGAACATTTTCACACTGTATTTTACAGACAAGCCTAAGGAGGCACAGAGAAGTCAGAGTACCTTAAATGGTAAAGCCAGGCTTTGAGCCCTGGGTTCAGTTCTCAGTCTAAACCATCGCAATATACTGCCTCGGTGTGGGGAACAAACACTGCTCAGGCCACAGGTGGGCCACGTGGCCCTTTCTTTACAATAATCTTGTAAAATATATGTAAATCAAATATCTTGATTATGTTGAAATATTAGAAGAGAAGAAAGAAGCAGAGGTGGTGGAAAGATTTTATGGGCGGCTCCCAGGGAAGGAACAGTTCCCAGGAAGATTGGCAGGAAAAGGGAGAGCTACACTGAGGAACGCAAAGCCAACAGGAGGAAAGGAGGAAGGAAAGCAAATCTGGAAATGCAGCTGTGAGAAATGAATGTGCTGACTGGGTACTGAGGCTGGCTGGGTAGGGATATCTGCGAAGTATTCCTCACAACCAAGGGCAAGGTAGACCCCAGAATCAACATAATCCGCAGCTCCCTACAACATCCTGACACAGGCCTGGACCTCCTGAAAACTAGCTGTGTTCAAAGAGGGAGAAGGTGTTACATAAATATGTAACCAAGTACCCCCATTTTTCAAAGAGATGTTTTCTTTTTTTCATTCCCCACTTCCTACGCAGGCTTTTAGAAATGCTAAAATAGCCTTCTACTCCCTCCTTCACCAGCCATTCCCTACAAAGTTCATCCAAGTCCTCGACAGTTAGTCAACTGAGAGACCAAAGCATACCAGCTACGGAACTCTCACAGGCTGCCTCAAGAGAGAATAGCTGAAAAACAAGTCCACTACCTTCTCCCACCTGAGGGGTTTATGGCCTAGTCAGGCCCATGAAGATGCTGGCAGTCACCAGCTCAACCGCCTGGTTGATAAGGCACCAAGCTAACCCAGGCATCTCCCCACCGCTGCTCACATCTTCCCTTGACTTTTAAAAGTGCCCACTTTCTGTTCTAAAACCTAAGGCGTACATTTGGAGGTGGGACACCTGTGCTTCTTCCCCTAAGCTAGCTTTGGAAATAAATCACTGTCTTTATACCGGAGCTCACTCTTGTCCATTTACTCTGCAAGGGGCTAGTGACCAATCTGCAAGCAGGTTACAGATAAGACAAAAATATCAGCATGTAAAAAAAAGTTGAAGGCAGGAGAAAAGTATATCATTGTACGTAAAACAGCTGTTTAGAAGGTAAGCTCCCTGCCCCCACCAAAAGAAAATCTTAACCAATGCTTTAAAAAACAAAACATTTCATATTTGTCAGTATTTTCAAAATATTCTTCACTGAGCACAAACTGCTTTTAAGTAAGTTAAAACAAAACAAAACGAAGAATGGATGGTGTCCAATCATCAGGACAGTCAGAGCTGCAGGATAATGTGTCCATGCTCACAAATTAGGATTATCATTTCAGGGCTGTTACTGAAGGAGCTGTACAAACCACATGCCTCAGGTAGACCAAACTCCCAAGGAGTAGTGACCCCAATATACACAGTGGGTGCATACATATTCTACATGTATTTCAGAAGCCAATGTGTTAAAAGAATGGCCAGTATTCCAACAAGGAGCTACCACAGAAAGATAATTCTCACAAGAGGACACTAGGGGTGCGGGGCCAACACTTACCAGCCAGACTTGGGTGGGACTGAGGATTGCAGCTAGGACATGCTGAAGCCAGTAATAAAAGAAGGTTCTTATTAACAGAAGCTGTTGAACTCAGTAGAAGAACTCTGAAAATGAAGACGAAGCCAGGCTTGATCTAAGGGCCACAGGAAAGAGGATTAAGGCAAGAAGCTAGGAAGCAAAGAAGTTAGACTTGAGAAAGTCAAGAATGGAGAGCCTCCGGGAGACTTCAACTTGTCCCCAAAGGGAAACTCTGAGGTCAGGAATATTTCTATTCATTTTGTTCACTGACATAACCACACGGTCTAGAACAAAATGGGGCACAGAGTAGGTGGCTCAATTAATATTTGTTAAATTAATGAAGTGACAGACCCTGTCATGAAGGCTTTAGGAAGACTCCCCAGATTCCTATTGCAAGAATCCAACCTTCTGGGCTCTGTTCTCAAAGATGGAACAGTCACTGACCGCCCTCTATCTGGACTTCTGCCCTCCTCATACCCTAAAGCACTACAGAGAGGTCTTTGACGTGGAGACAAAGCACTGTACATGCATTTAGGTTCTGCAAAAATAGGTTTACAGTTGCATTACTTCAAACCCAACACATTCTCTGGCTGAACCTGAATTGCTCATAAACTGGCAACTCTGCACCACCACTTCCAGAATTTGTAAAGATGAGATGTAAATATAAGATAGTTAATATAAAAGTATGTTAAATACTAAAAAGTATGTTAAAAAGCCACACGTTCATGTAAGATATCTTCAACCCAATTTCTGATGTAGAAGTTAGAAGACTGTTCGCACCTTTTAATTCACCTCTACCAAGTTTCAGAGCGCCAACGATAATAATGGTGATAATGGCGATAACGATAACTATGAACGATGAATGCAATTCACAAAAGAAATAGAAATCACTAGTAAACACCAAAAAAACTTTCCAACTTCACTAGTAATAAAAGAAATGAAAGTTTTAAATAACAGTTTTCATCAGATGGCCAACGCTTCAAATAAACGGTATTTGTAAGAGCAAGGAAAATGATCTCTTGCCTATAATGGTAGGGAAGAAAAAATGAAAAATCTTGTGCCCACCACTCAGTATCACTCCTTTCTTCTTCCCCCCCAAAAAGTGGGAATGTAAATAAGCTGCCATAAGAAATTGACAAATCTCTATGAAGAGATACTATATGTGGCATACTCATAGAGAAAATGCTAAATGACAGTATGACAGTTGTTAATAGTAGTCCCAACCTTAAAATTTAGCACACTTTTTAAAAAAAGTAAGATTCGGTACTTTTGGAAAAGCGTTATCCTAAATGGCCTATAGCAGGAGTCCCCATCCCCTAGGTCTCAGATCAGCAGAGGCATTAGATTCTCAGAGGAGTGTGACCCTATTGTGAACTATGCACATGTGAGGGATCTACGTCACATGCTCCTCATGAGAATCTAATGATAAATGTAACGCACTTGAGTCATCCCAAAACCATCCCCCAAACCCAGTCCATGGAAAAACTGTCTTCCATGAAACCAATCCCTGGTGCTGACAAGGTTGGGGACCGTTGGCATAAAGTACAGTGCAATGATTAAGAATGTGGTCTTAAGTCAGAGTAGGGCTCGCAAACCTGTGTCACCAGTGACCAGCAGTGTGACTCTGGACAGGTGACAATGCTTCTGAGCTTTAGTTTCTTCATCAACAACGTGGAACCAATATTGGAGTTTACATGTTGAATTGCAGTGAAGGAAAACAATGAATCAAATATTACTAAATTATCCTGTCTGGATGACAAAAACTGGTGGAACCATTAAAAAGGAAAAGGGAAGTCAAGAGAGGAAGCTAATTTAAGGTCAAGAAAAAAACACACACACACATTAGCTTTTTCAGAATGCAGGAGATTAGCTACACAAATTCTACAAATGGTTGCAGGTGATCAAAGTGAAATAAATAATGATGTTTTGTTTTGTTTTTATAAAGACAAGGTCTTGCTATGTTGCCCAGGCTGGAGTGCACTGGTGATTCACAAGCACAATGTCATACTGATCAGCATAGGAGTTTTGACCCATTCCGTTTCTGACCTGGGCCAGTTGGCTCCTCCTCAGACTCCCAAGGGGTCACCATACTGATGCCAAACTTAGTATAGACACCTGATTAACACTGCACACTACACTACAGCCAGGAACTCCTGGGCTCAAGAGATCCTCCTGCCTCAGCCTCCTGGGAAGCTGGAGCTACAGGTGCCACCAGGGCAGCTGGCAAGAATGATTTTTAAAAGGAAAAAGTGGAGGAAATCTGGAATTGAAAATAGAGAATTAAACTAAGAAAGAGACTCACAAATGGAGAACAGAACAGAAGGAAGGGGGCAGAGGAAGAAAAAGCAGCTAAAATGAGGTCTGAGTGCAGAACCAGAGGGGACCCAGAGTTGAGAATGCTCAAAAATGCCAAATGATTTCAGGTTGTCATTTTTGGCAAGAAATAATTCTATGATAAATGATACTTGACTTCTGCCTTTCCCTTGCACCCCTACACATCCACTCTACATCCAAACATCCCACGATCTGCTCACTTCTCTATTGCTGCTGCAAGCACATTACTCTGCTCCCACTCTTTCCTCCAACCTAACTCCCACATGGCAACAAAACTTAACTTAAAATATGAATTAGATCTCCTTACTCCCCTGCTTAAAACCTTCAATATCATTCTGTTGTATCAGGATAAAATCCAATTCCTTCCCAGAGCCTAAAAAACCCTGCATGATCTAATCTCTGCTCACTCTGCAGCCTCATTAACCCCTAAGCCTAACTCCAGCTTCAATAGCCTCCATTCTGTTCATGGGGGAAAAATAAGCCAAAGTTCTTGCCTTCCTCGCAGTCTTTGTACATGCTCTGCCTTCCTCCTAGAATGAGCTTCTCTCACCTTCTCCAAAACCCAAATACAACCTGCATAAGAAACCCCCAGCCAGCCCTCAGTGGGCTCACCTCCGACAGCCTTTGTAACTGGGGTCCCACAGTTGTTAGCTGTATTTAAAGTAGATGCAGGCAGTGGCAGGATGTGCGATCCATACTTTCTAACTTCAACTAGCTTTTATTCTAAATCGGTAGATTACTGAAAAGACCACACAAAGACATGTAAGAAATAATTTTTCATTGAATGAAGATCCACATGCCTGTAAAGCATTTTCCAGTTACCCTATTATTACTGATATTCTAGATTTAACTTCATTACTGATTCTCTCTTCCCCTATACACATATACAACCAAAGGATGACAAGGACTTTCATGAACTGTTTCTGAATCATTAATAAAATTCAGGCTCCACTTCAAAGGACACTAACAGGAGATTGCTAACATTCTCTAGTCACCAAGTGATGTGGGTTCATTATTCTATTTGGTCAACTTTTTTCTAAATTGATTATTTTGTACTTTGATTTTTATTTGATTCCAATTATGTCTCTGGTATAAAATGCCATTGATGTACACAGTCTTTATTTTCTCTAAGTTTGATATATAATAATCTTGTTCGAAATATTTTCCTCTTGTATGGCTTTTTTTGGATCATGCTTCTGAACTCTGTATTTTTAGGTAATCAAATATTTTCCCATTATTTTGAAGAAGGCAGTTTCTTGTCACGTACACACTTAAAATATACCCACTTCTCCACATTCCTGACCATTTTAGAAAAACTCAGTTTAATTTTCTCCTAATTGTCCTACATTTTTTAAAAAAATTAATTCTGGAATCTAACTTATTTTATTCCTTTTTCTTCCTGTATCACATTTTGAACAAGTTTCATGTCATACTTTTACTACCTAATAGAATCACCTATATTTTTTTCTTTTTTAGAGCTTAATTATTCTTTCAAAAATTTTAACAATAGTAAGCATCTACTATTATGCAGGGTATTTTATATAAAAATCATTCCTAATCCTTAGAAATCTTACAAGGTAGATCTTACGTCTCCATTTCATGGATTGGGGGTGGGGACAGTCCTCAAGGGAAGTAAAATACATGATACAGTAAAACCAGAATCAAACCCAGGTCTCTCCAATTCCTAACTCATGATCTTGTTATTTTCAAAGTTTCATTCTCAAACTGTCAGAACTACCTGCCCCCACACTAAATGGCACTGGGCTGTTGGGTGTAATTTGACATATGAAATAGGTGGAGCATCCTCTCACTTGGTTTCACACCTACCAGAAGCTTGGAAAACCAACGGATCCACTTGTTAGAACTGGGTGACAGAGATTTTCGTGGTACCCGCAAGCAATGCTATTCAAAATGTTGGGCCCTTTAGCTGGGCACGATGGCACACACTTGTACTACCAGCTACTCAGGAGGCTGAGGCAGGAGGATCACTTGAGGCCAAGAATTCAAGGTTGTACTGAACTCCCTATTCAACAAATAGTGCTGGGATAACTGGCTAGCCATAGGCAGAAGATTGAAACTAGACCCCTCTCCTTATTCCATATGCAAAAATCAACTCAAGATGAATTAAAGACTTAAATGTAAAACCCAATACTATAGAAACTCCGAAGAAAACCTAGGAAATACCATTCTGGACAGAGGACCTAGCAAAGATTTCATGATAGAGATGACAAAAGCAACTGCAACAGAAACAAACATTGACAAATGGGACCTAATTAAACAAAAGAGCCTCTGCACAGAAAAAAGAAACTATCAACAGAGTAAACAGACAACCCACGGAAGAGGAAAAAATATCTGCAAACTACACATCTGACAAAGGTCTAATATCCAGAATCTGTAAGGAACTTAAACAAATTAACAAGCTATAAACAAACAACCTCATTAAAAAGTAGACAAAGGATAAGAACTTTTCAAAAGATATACATGTGGCCATGTATATCTTTTTTTTAATCATATTTTAAAAAAAAAAAAAAAAAGCTCAGTGGCCGGCCATGGTGGCTCATGCCTGTAATCCCAGCACTTTGGAAGGCCTAGGCAGGCAGATCACAAGGTCAGGAGATTGAGACCATCCTGGCCAACATGGTGAAACTCTGTCTCTACTAAAAATACAAAAATTCACTGGGTATGGTGGCGCACATCTGTAATCCCAGCTACTCGGGAGGCTGAGGCAGGAGAATCACTTGAACTTGGGAGGTGGAGACTGCAGTGAGCCAAGATCGCACCACCGCACTCCAGCCTGGCGACAGAGCAAGATTCCATCTCAAAAAACAAACAAACAAAACAAAAAAAAAAACACACACACACACACACAAAATGAAACCCAGCATCACTCATCATTAGAAAAATGTAAATCAAAACTACAATGAGATACCATCTCATACTAGTCACAATGGCTACTAAAAAGTCAAAAAATAACAAATGCTGGCAAGGCCATAGAGAAAAGGAAACATATACATACTGCTGAAGGAAATATAAATTAGTTCAACCAGTCTGGAGATTTCTCAAAGAACTTAAAACAGAATTACCACTTAACTCAGCAATCTCATCATTGGGTATACACTCCGAGGAACATAAATCATTCTACCATAAAGACATACACACATATATGTTCATCGCAACACTATTCATAATAGCAAAGATATGGAATCAACCTAGATGCCCATTAATGGTAGATTGGATAAAGAAAATGTGGTAGATATACACTGTGGAATACTACGTGGCCGTAGAAAAAGAACATGATCATGTCCTTTGCAGCCACATGGATGGAGTTACAGGCCATTATCCTAAGCAAATGTGAGAACATAAAACCAAATATTGCATGTACTCATTTATAAGTGGCAGCTAAACACTGAGTACACATGGACACAAAGAGGGGAACAACAGACCTGTTACTTGAGGGTGGAGGGGAGGAGGAGGGTGAGGATCAAAAGAAAAAAAACAGTACCTATTGGGTTCTATGCTTATTACCCGGTGACAAAATAATCTGTAGACCAAACCCGTGACACACAACTTACCTATATAACAAACCTGCACATGTACCCCTGAACTTGAAAGAAAAAAAAAAAAAACTAAACTAAAAATAGAACTACCATATGATCCAGCAATCCCACTACCGAATATTTATCCAAAGGAAAGAAAATCAGCACATCAAAGGGAAACTTGAACACCCCATGTTTACTACAGCACTAGTCACAATAGCCAAAACACAGAATTAACTTAAGTGTTCATCAATGGATGAATGAATAAAGAAAATGTGGTCTACAGACAGATACAATGGAATACTATTCAGCCACAGAAAAGAATAAAATCCTGTCATACAAAGCAACATGGATGGAACTGGAGGTCATTATATTAAGTAAAACAAGCCACACACAGAAAGACAAATATTACATGTTCTCACTCAAATGTGTGGACTAATTAAGTTGACCTCATGGAGGTAGAGAGAAGAATGGTGGTTACCAGAAGCAGAGAAGGGTGGGAGAGGGGCAATAAAGAGGTTGGCTAGCCCAAGTACGGTGGCTCACACCTGGAATCCCAACTTTGGGAGGTGGGCGGATCACCTGAGGTCAGGAGTTTGCAACCACCCTGGCCAACATGGTGAAATTCCATCTCTACTAAAAAAAATAAATAAAAAACTGGACCTGGTGGTGGGCACCTGTAATCTCAGCTATTCAGGAGGCTGGAGAATCTCTTGAACTCGAGAGGTGGAGGTTGCAGTAAGCTGAGATCCTGCCACTGTACTCTAGCCTGGGCAGCTGAGCAAGACTCCATCTCGAAATAAAAAAAGAAGTTGGCTAATGGGTATAAACATCGAGTTAGAGGGAAGGAATAAGTTCTAGTGTTTGACAGTACAGTAGGGTGACTATAATTAAAAATATTTCAAAATAACAAGGAAAAATATGAAATGTTCCCAAAACACATGATTAATGTTTGAGGCAATAGATATCCCAATTACCCTGATTTGGTCATTACACATTGAATGCATGTATGAAAATATCACGTGTATCATTACACATTGAATGCATGTATGAAAATATCACGTATATCCCATAAACATGTACAGTTATGTATCAATAAAAAAAGAAAAAGAAATAGGCTGGGTACAGTGGCTCATGCCTATAATACCAGCACTTTGGGAGGCCGAGGCAGGTGAATCACTTGAGGCCAGGAGTTCGAGATCAGCCTGGCCAATATGGTGAAACCCCATCTCTACTAACATTACAAAAATTAGCTGGTGCTAATCCTAGTTACTTGAGAGGCTGAGGCAGGAGCATCACTTGAACCCAGGAAGAGGAGGTTGCAGTGAGCCAAGATCACACCACTGCACTCCAACCTGGGCAACAGAGCAAGTCTCTATCTTAAAAAAGAAAAAGTAATAAACAAAACTAAAGAAAAAAAATGGAGAGAGGTTGATAAATAGAATTTACAGATACCCAACTCTTACATGTCACAATCCACACTACCACACAGTAAAAGAGTTCTCCAAAACTTTGGGGGCACTGTTTTTGGTTTGGAGACCACATTTTGAAGGGACACTGGCAAAACAGAACATTCAGAAAAAGGCCGGATGATAAGGAGTCCTCGAGATTGATGAGACACAAAGTCAAAACATCTGTTCTGAATTTTGACAGACATTAACAAGAACAATTATTAGAGTCACCCTGCATGGTCCTAGAGCCCCAACTAAAAGCCAACATAGGCAGAAGTTACAGGGAGGCAGAGCTGGTTTAGTGCAAAGCAGAATTGGCCACCTGCAATACAATAGGCTGCCTCATTACAAGTACCTATGAGACACAAATACCATTATTTACATTGTAGAGACACTCGGCTGAGGGCAGAGAGGCTACAACTATGGTCCAGAGGGGGCCCTGACCAATGCTAACGGTCTTTGAGTCTGAGCCAGTAAACACACAATACATTGTTGGCACTAATACTACCTACCATCTAACCTTTAGCATCATACCTCAGCTACATTATGCATTAGAGAAGACAAGTTTACAAAATCAACCATCATCACACTGTATCACAATTTTTAAGAAACTTCACCCTAAATCCTAAACATCTCATCTTAGCCTATGGATCACCTAGGTTGGAGTTTTACTATGAGTGATGGGAAAAGTTCTCCAAAACCCAGTATGTTTAATTCCCTTCTTTACTACAGGTCAGACAGATTTTTCAGCAAGACTGTAAGTAGGGCACAGGAAGGAAAAACAAAAGCAGAAGCAAAAGGAGTAAGTCCATGTGGAAAGAAGAAAAACAGAGCCAGTCCAACCTCATATGCCCCACTCCTCTGACCCTTCAGTCATCATTACTCAAGCGACATAAAACAGGGCCAGTGTTTGATCCCATTTACTCTGCCTAGTTCTTGCTGTGCCTCAGGGAAAGAAATCAATGCCTCCCATCCCAGACCTCTAAAGAGTTTTGGGATCAGTTCAACTCTGGCTCCATTTTCTGTAAAATCCCTGGGGACTTCAAAAATATTACAAACAACTTCAAAGTTAATTTCTGGGTTTCTCCATTTATCCCTCTCTGCAACAGAGGAAAAAAGGCTTCATGAAGAACTATTTTGAGAAGTATCTGATGTCTGTGGAGTAAACAGCGATGACCTGATGAAAAGTCTCACATAATGCTAAGCTATGAGTTAATCTGTTTGGGTGGTGCCACCAACCTTAATTATATTCTTTACTCTCTTTGAAGTAGGATACAAATGGTGATGATAATCATTGAGAGAATCTTCTTTTGCAAGAAACATTTTATAAGGTCATTCAAATATTTTATAGTAAAAAGCAGAAGGTATGTTATTTTAGACTTTATAAAAAATGATTAATGTTAAAATTCGAACAAACAGCATGTTATTCACTCTTAATCAATATAATTGAAGACTGGATTATTTTCCTGTATTCTAAGAGGTTTTCTACTCTAAGTATAAATTCTCTTTTGTGTTAACATAAAGCCCACAGCATTACAGCACAGCAATGGTTCTCTTCTCTTCTAGTGAAGTCGTTCACTTACTTTGCTACAAAGAAACAAATAGCGAATTCATTCAAAGGAGTCTAGCTCTAGTCTGTATTCTGTAATTAACGACCAATAAAGCCCCAGGACCATTTTACCTGACTGGTTCGCATGTTTCCTTGCCTCTGTAAGACCCTTGAGTGATATGATTTACCTAACGTAGAAAAATGCTAAGTCTTTGACATTTATCATTGCTTTTTAAAATTCCAACATCTACGAATGAATGAGGCTGGGCATGGTGGCTCACGCCTGTTAACCCAGCACTTGAAAAGGCAGAGGTGGGCAGATCACTGGAGGCCAGGAATTCAAGACCAGCCTGGACAACATGGCAAAACCCCATGTCTACTAAAAATTCAAAAATCAGCCAGGCATGGTGGCAGGCACCTGTAATCCTAGCTACTTCGGAGGCACAAGAATCACTAATTCCACGCGGCAGAGGTTGCAGTGAGACAAGATTGTGCCTCCGCACTCCAGCCTGGGCAACAACAGAGCAAGACTCTGTATCAAAAAAAAGAAGAAGAAGAGTGAATGAATGAATGAATGAATGAACGAACGAACGAACGAATGACAAGGCGCAGAACAGCATAGAACTATTTCTCTCTGCTTCTCCCTACTAAGCACTGTAAACCCTGGAAATACCAGAGGAGATAATTAAAGAAGAATTCTGAAAGATGGTAAGAAAAAAACAAACCAGTTTGTGACACCAAGAATGGAGGAACAGTTCAGCGAAACAGTATCTTGCATCCCCCTATGCAAAGTGGTCACCCAGCATTTCCAAACCCATGACATGACAAAAAGCAGCTCAGGTAGGCTCATTGTTATGATCCAGATCAAACGAGAGCACCCCTCACATCAGATAAGTCCAACACCATCCAAAAGAAGGACCAATCTGAAGCCCTACCAACAATAACTAGGGGGAGCCCCAACATATGCAATAAGGCAGGGCGGACACAAGACTGCCCAGCTACAAGTGACCTGACCCAAGAAGCCTGTCTGGTCACACGGGCCTAAGACTCCCTTCCACTGCACACAAACATGGGGAAAACCGTGGGGCACTGGTAGAGAGATTCCATCTCAACAAGTGTCTGCCTCAAGGAGAGCTGTCTGTCCCCCATAGGAAGGGAGATCATGCCACAGTCAGGAAAGCCCCTCGGTCCCAAGAGTCCTGAGATTACGTTTCCCCACTGGGAGACACCTAGTAGCCCAGACTAGGGAAATCCCCTCTGCCTCCACAGCCAGCAATAATAGCAGGGGGAAATGCGATGGGAGCCCTAGCGGCGTCTAACCACCGAGGAGACATACACCACAAAGGCTCTGAAAATTAAACTGTCATTGGAACCACAGCCCGCAAATGTAAGGCAGGACTTGTGTGCTAAGACTAAGTGGGTGGCTCCCTGCTAAAACAAAAGATTTAAATGAGATTCAGAACATTCCCGCTGCGTTCCCCCCCACCAAAAAAAAAAAATAAATAAGTGAAATGTTCATGACGCAGTCAAAAATCACCTATCATACCAAGAACCAGGAAAATCCCAAGTCAAATTCTCATTTCAGCCAAACAACTGACCCTAACCCTGAGATAAATTAGATGTTGAAATTATCTAGTGAGGGTTTTAAAGCAGTCCTCTTGGAAGTGCTTCAATAATCAATTATAAATTCTGTTGAAACAAATGAAAACAATTAGTTATTTTTAAAAACTAAATATAAATTAACTGAAAAACACAATAACAAAAACTCACTTGAAATGCTCAGTAGTGGGACTGAAGTAACAAGGTAAAAAAAAAAATCACTGATCTTGAGGAAAGAGCAACAGAATTCACTCTATCAGAACAACAGAAAACAGGCTGTGAAAATAAACAGAGCCTCAGAGACTTGTGAAACAGCAAAACGTCTAGCCTTGTATCATTGGGCCCCTACAGGAAAAAGAGAAAGGGCTATAAGAATAGTGAAAGAAATAATGGCTGAAACATTTCAAATTTGGTGAAAGACACAAATATACAGATTTAAGAAGTTGAGAAAATTTATGATAAGAATAAACAAAAAGAGGTCGCACAGTGGCTCATGCCTGTAATCCCAGCATTTGAAAGGCCAAGGCAGGCGGATCACTTGAGGTGAGGAGTTCATGACCAGCCTGGCCAACAGGGTGAAACCCTGTCCCATTTCTACTAAAAATACAAAAATTAGCCAGGCATGGTAGCGCATGCCGGTAGTCCCAGCTACTCAGGAGGCTAAGGCAGGAGAATCGCTTGACCCCTGGAGGCGTAGGTTGCAGTGAGTCAACACCATTGCACTCCAGCCTGGGTGACAGAATGAGACTCCATCTCAACAACAACAAAGAATAAACAAAAAGAAATGCAGGCCAAGACTAGGGTCAATGGTCAACATCATAACTAATCTTCTGAAAACTAAAAGAAAAAATCTGTTTGAAAGCAGCCGGCGAGAAATGATACATAATCTGTAAGAAAGCATGTATCATTTATGAAACCATGGAGACTAAAGGAGGTAGGCACAACATTTTTCAAGTGCTGGGGCAAAATAAAAAAAATTGTCAACCATAAATTCTATAGCCAACAAAACTATCCTTCAGGAACGAAGGACAAACAGATATTCCCAGAGGAAGCAAAACTAAAAGAAATTGCTAACAGGCCTATTTTTAAAGAACAAATGACAATTAAACAAGGAATTATATATATACACATACACATACACACACACACACACACACATATATCTATATATATATGTCTGTGTAGACATACAGATATATAGAGAGATTTTTTTTTTTTTTTTTTTTTGAGATGGAGTTTTGCTCTTGTTAGCCAGGCTGGAGTGCAGTAGCATGATCCTGGCTCACTGCAACCTCTACCTCCTGGATTCAAGTGATTCTCCTGCCTCAGCCTCCTGAGTAGCTGGGATTAAAGGCACCTGCCACCATGTCCAGCTAATCTTTTTTTTTTTTTTTTTTTTTTTGAGACACAGTTTTGCTCTTGTTACCCAGGTTGGAGTACAATGGTGCGGTCTTGGCTCACTGCAACTTCTGCCTCCCAAGTTCAAGCGATTCTCCTGCCTCAGCCTCCCGAGTAGCTGGGACTACAGGTGCCCACCACCATGCCCAGCTAGTTTTTGTATTTTTAGCAGAGACAGGGTTTCACCATGTTAGCCAGCCTGGTCTCAAACTCCTGCTGTGAGGTGATCCACCCACCTTAGCCTCTCAAAGTGCTGGGATTACAGGGGTGAGCCACCACGCCCAGAGTTATATTTTGTAACAGAAGATTCAAAATTGTCTACAAGATGACAACTAACTTCAGAGTTTATAATCTAAGGAGGAATGAAACATATAAAACAAAAATACAAATAATAATAGCAGATGTTGTGTAACTAACACAGGCAGAGACAACAAAGATGGTTCAGAGGCAGGTACCAATATTTTGGGCTGCCATCATCAGAGAAAATTTCAAAGATAGGGCACAACAAATGGTCCATGCACTACATTTAAATAAAGCTACTGAAAGAATGTATCATTCATGGGGGGAATAAAACCATAAAAGCAAAACTGAAGCGATATGAAAGCAAAAGTATGTTTACGGGGGAGTACAGGGAGGAACTATTCATCTTACCACTTAAGAAGCACCTCAAGAAGGGACAAAGAAGCATCAATCACAATTCTTGGTTCTCAATCTAATTAGAAATGCAGAGGAAAATGTAAGAGATGGATGAAATGGGACACAGAGGAGAGGGATGGGATGAAATGGCATGGGATGGGTTGGGGTGGGATGAGCTGGATGTGATGGGATGCCACTCAAGAAGATTGACTGTATAGACCTCAGGGAACATAGCAGAGGGCACAATTAACTCTTTCTGGGAAAGGCAGAGGAGGTTTCACAGGGTCAGGGCTAGATCTCAAAAGATCAGACCAAAGTGACAAGTTTAAAGTGGGAGGGTACCACTGAACCATGAGAGAAACAAACAACTCCAGATATGCACACAGTAGTATGGTGGCAGCAGAAGGGTAAGGAACACATAAGGCAGGCTAGAATCAGTGTAAAGACCTGGGCTAAGAGGTTCGATCTTCATCTTGAGGATTACAAGGACTCATGAAAGAATTTTAAACAGAGGAGTGATAATAAAAGAAAAAAAAATGAATAACTTTGAGGACACTGAATAGAATTAAATGAAAGGAAAAGGTATTAGCGGAGTGAAAAACAGAGGATATTCAGTTCCTTTTGGTTTAACAAGTCAGAACCTCATGATATGCCTTGCTCCAGGGTCAGATGCTTAAAACACAAGGATTATTTCCATCACTGTCCTTCCAAACCAAAGAGACTGCAATGTTAGCAGAGAGAAGGGAAGAGAAAGAGGAAACTAACATCCTAAAAGCATTTAAGAGCTAGAATCAACAAGACTCTGTGGAAGAAGTGCTCTGTGGCATGAGGGAAAACACAAGAACGAGGTTTTTACATTAGAAATCATAGAATGTAATAACGATGGGCAGTACTAGCATTCTAGAAATAAGGAACAAAAGAGATGAAACAGTATTTGGGTACCAGATTCAGGAGGAATTATGTACTTCCTTTAAGAGGAAGTTCTGTTGTTGTCTCTCCCACGAGGGCCCTTCTCCCAACCTCCCAGGTGTCTCCTTCCACTATGCTTTAAAAAAAAAAAAATGCTCACAGATATATAAATATATTTTACCACAAAGTGTAAGTACATGTGCGTTTGTCTCTCCCACTATATATTCCTCAAGGGCAGAGATTAATTCATCTTTCTATCTCTATTGCATGGGACCCAGTAGGGTTTCAACAAATGTTCAAAGAATGGAGAGAACAGAAGAAACTTCATACTTTAACAAAACCATTACAAACTTATTGTCTATCGCATTGCTAAATCATTCCTCATCTACTATCAGAAGGGGGAAAAAAAAGTATAAACAAATAGCTCCAGGTATTCTATTTCTGTTTGAAAATCCTAAAAATTAATCACATTTGCCAAAAGCAAAAATCATAATATCGTAAAGGTCAATCAAAAGAAGGCTGGGTACGGTGGCTCATGCCTGTAATCCTGGCACTCTGGGAGGCCAAGGTGGGCAGATCACTTGCGGTCAGTTCGAGACCAACTTGGCCAAGATGGTGAAACCCCATCTCTACTAAAAATACAACAATTAGCTGGGTTTAGTAGTGCATGCCTGTAATCCCAGCTACTCGGGAGGCTGAAGCAGGAGAATCACTTGAACCAGGGAGGCAGAAGTTGCAGTGAGCCAAGATCACAGCACTGCACTCCAGCCTGGGCAACAGAGTGAGATTGTCTCCAAAAAAATAAAATAAAATCTGAGGCTCCAGCAGCTTCTCATCCAGTCACCTCACATTTACTGAACACCTACTATGTACTAAGCACCATGGTGAATACTACACAGCTCCTACCTTCAAAGAGCTCTCACACTCCAGAAGTTGCCTTTGTAAACTGCTGCGCTAGAAGATGTTTCATAAAAGTCTATCTCCTCTGAAGGACCCACAGAGAACCACCTGTAAGACTCAATAGCAGGCCAAAGAGGAGAGCTACCCCTCAGGCAAAGAAATATAATTTTAGACTACAGCAGAACCAAGATTTTCTTATAGGAAGTTTTGTAGGAAAAAGGGAGAAGAGGTATAAAAAGACAAATGTAGGATAAAAAGAAAAAAGTAAACACACTAGCAGTACTCTTACAAAGCACTTTCAAAATGCAAGTCGATTACATATCAAAACTCAAATGGGCATAGCACGGTGGCTCACATCTGTAATCCCAGCGCTTCAGGAGGCCAAGACAGGAGAGTTACTTAAGGCCAGGAGTTCAAGGGTGCAATGAGCTATAATCGTGCCACTACACTCCAGCTTAGGTGACACAGTGAGACCCTGTCTCTAAGGAAAAAAAACTACAAAGGCCACCCTTGACCAGCAGCTACTACCTTACAAAGAAAGCCACGAGGGAAAGTAGTATTTCACCAGCTGCTACACTATATGGAACTGATTATAGTCAATTGCAAAAGTGGCTGGAAACCTCAAAACATACATTAAACTACTGAATTTTTATGGTAAAGTATGAGTGATAACATGCTGGAAACAACCTTGATATCCATCAGAAGAGAACTGGTTAAACTGTCCTGTACTTACATGATTGAACAACACAAGAACATTAAAATCATGTTTCAAAAAACCCTTAATGGCAGTGCAATATGTTTGTTCGTCATTGCATGATCTTGGGCTACTCTGACATCTCAGTCTCAGATTCCTCATCTGTAAAATGGAGACAATGGAGTACTAGATGGCAGTGGGAATGAACAATCCCAAACTATATACAATAGCATAGAATGTAACAAAAGAATATGTACCATATGACTCAATTTCCAGAAAACACAAAAACTGGCCCCAAAAAATCTGCTACTAGATGTCAAGATTATGATTAGTCTTGGGGGCTCTGAATCCCCTGAAAGGGAGACTTCGTGAGTGTGTATGTGTTCTGTTTTGCTCTGGATGCTAGTTACACTGGTGAATGTGATTCATGAAAATCTATCCAGCTTTACACTTATAAAAGTGCACATACATATATGTGCTACATTTCAATAAAAAAAATTTTAATGAGGATAATTACAGGATCCTCTTCATAGGGATGTTGTGAGAATTAATATTATGTTACAGAGATTAACTGTACATAAAATGTTGGCTGTCTGATCATGGGTGAGTGCACAATAAATTTAGGTATTCTTATAATCCTCCTAATGCTGACAACAGAAGAAGCTCTACTAAATGTTCTCTCAATTAACAAATTTCTGAAGTGAAATGAATCACAACCTCTGCAAAACCATAACCACTCTGTAAATTTCCTATGGTACTTACTTCACACCATAATTATTTGCGTTCGAGCCTGTTCCTCCCCTACACTTACTCCCTAAAGGTAAGGGCACTTGGCAGTCTTTGTATCCTTCGTAACACATAGAACAGCAGGCTACTCAATCAATGTCCGCTGAGCTGTGATCTGCAGAACATTTTAAGAATGGAAGAACTGTTTGAAAATTAAACACTTTAACTGGACAAAATAATGTCCCTTCTACACTTTTTTAAGATGCAGAAAACTTACTTTGTGGGTGGAACTCTAGATTCTGTTAAGAATGCCTATGTTTCTAGTTGTTCATTTCTTCATTCCACAAATACTCCTTGATGTACAAAGGTGTATGAGACCAGATTCCCACACTGCAAGAAGCTTACTATTAACAGTGAAGGCACGCAAACAGGCACAGATTTGTTTCTGCAAGGAGCCTCGGCAGAGGAGGATTCATGGCTCCGAATTGTTTATGTTAATTCCCTGACTTGGTGATTCCTGCACACTTGAGCAGTATACATATGAACCCTAACAAGTGAGAGCAGGCTGATACCAGCTTTCTCATTTTAGGAGGGGATCTGAGTACTTTTATTCCCTACTCAGAGCCCAGGCTGAGATGGACAAACTTCTTTGTATTTATGGCTATGGGGGGAGAACCCATGTCCAACTCCTCCTTTCAAGGCCCCATTATTTCTCTAGATATAACTAAGACTCCAGGCATTTTGTCTCTCACTTTGGTACAAGTTCAACTCCTAAGACATTGCTCTGAAATTCTGTTCTTTCCTCATTATCATCCTAGGTATTTTTCCCAGAATTTATAATCACAACTGTACATTTGTAAAAGAAAAATATTTGTTATATTTTATCCAATATTGCTAAGTATTTTCTGAACTGAAACACCTACCATATATATGTATATATATATATAAAAAACTCCAAACATATATATATACCACACACACACACACACAGTCTTACTCTGTCACCCAAGCTGGAGTGCAGTGGTGCAATCTCTTAACTCGCCACAAACTATGCCTCCCAGGTTCAAGCGATTCTCCTGCCTCAGCCTCCCAAGTAGCTGGGACTACAGGTGTGCACCACCATACCAGGCTAATTTTTGTATTTTTAGTATAGACAGGGTTTCACTATGTTAGCCAGGCCGGTCTCAAACTCCTGACCTCAAGTGATCTGCCCACCTCAGCCTCCCAAAGTGCTGGGATTACAAGCGTGAGCCACCACGCCTGACCAACTACCTTATTTTAACATACCTTCAACCCACATCCCCCAGGGCTACCTACAGAGAAAGCTCAACTGAAAAAGAATTCACAGGGTGAAGCTACAATCACAAAAGAAAAAAATCTGTAAGCAAACAGAGCAGACACTACAAAAGAACAGAGATCAGACCCACTATGAACTTCAAATAAGAGACCTATGACAGAGATTATAAAACCAATGCATTTTCAGTGATTACAGATCTCTAAGACGGAATCAAACACACGTGAAAAGCGGTGTTGCAAACTAACCCATGCCCACTTGGCCATCCAGCAAAAGTCAGGTTCTCTTCATAAACACCAATAACCTCCAACAGGTACAGTGTAGGCTCATTTCTTCCCCCTCCACCCACCCCATACCAGCAAATATCCTACAAGGAAACCAAACCTGACTAGCAATTCCACAAAACTAACAAAAGTTCACTGATGAGAAGTATATACGCAAGAACTAGAAATTGACCAGAAAATCTACAGCAACCTCATCTCTTATTTGCTGCTTGTGGGAATATAAATTGGTACAATTCTGAGGGGGAAAATGGCATTAAATACCAAAATTAAACATCAGGATACCTAATCCAGCATTTTCAGGCCCAGATAATATTTGAGAGACCATTATGATCATAATCAGCAAGATTCACATATAAGAATGTTCATAAGAACAAACTGGAAACAACCCAAATGCACATTCAGACGTGAAATGATAGAAAATTAATATCAACCCAGGAGAATGCTGTGCAGCAATAAAAATAAATGAACTAAGCCAACACAACAACTTGGATAAATCATATTAATAATGGAGAATAAGAAACGCAAGGCCCCAAAGGACCACAAAGAGAACTAGATAAACAATAAAGCTCAGGTAGTATATATACAGAAGGAAGAGGCCAAGAGAGGAAGTGGGGAGAAGCACAGTAAGTTGCTCGTTATATCTCAGACCCTGATGAGCTCATATGTATTCATTATATTATAAATAAAGCAAATAAAAGGGCCATGCAAAGACCAATGATAACAACGGGTTACGAATCAAGGATTATGATTACTCTACTTCTCTGAACCTGAGTCCCTGTCACCAATAAAGGAAGAGGGAAAGAAGAGTACATATTATAAATAGGCAGCTCAAAAAGAAAAAGCCCAAAAGGCCAATAAATATGTGAAAAGATACTCAACCTCACTGCAATCAGGAAAATGCAGCATTAAAGTGAGAAACAGTAAGATATCACTTTTACATCAACAGATGAGCAAAAACTCAGAAGTTTCACAATATGAAGCACTGAAGAAGATACAGCTCAACAGTATCACTGGTACAATGTAGAGGGAATGTAAACTGACTGATGTGTACTATCTAGTAGAGGTGAAGATAACCTTAGAGTGAAAGATACTCACATGCTATCACCCAGCAATTCCACTCTCAAGTTACATCCCAGAGAAACTCACATACACACATCAGGAGACGTGTGTAAGAATGCCCACAGCAGTGCTATTCACAATAACGATTTGGAAACACTCCAAAGATACATGACAACAGGAGAACAGACTAATATACTATAGAACAGACTGGGCCCAGTGGCTCATACATGTAATCCCAGAACCCAGAACTTTGGGAGGCCAAAGCGGGTAGATCACCTGAGGTCTTGAGTTTGAGACCAGCCTAGCCAACATAGTAAAACTCCGTCTCTACTAAAAATACAAAAATTAGCTGGGCATAGTAGGGGGTGTCTGTAATCCTAGCTACTTGGGAGGCTGAGGCAGGAGAATCACTTGAACCCAGGAGGTGGAAGTTGCAGTGAGCCAAGATCACATCACCGCACTCTAACCTGGGCAATAGAGTGAAACTCCACCTCCCTCAAAAATGTGTGTGTCTGTGTGTGTGTGTGTGTGTGTGTGTGTGTGTGTGTGGTAGAATATTCCATGGAATACTATATATTAGGTTTTTTTTTAAAGGAGCTACAACCTGTAGCAAAATAAAAAAATAATATGGCTTTTTTTCCCTCTCAAAGTACAGAAGAGGCCAGGCATCGTAGCTCATGCTTGTAAGCTCAGCACTTTGGAAGGCCAAGGCAGGCGGATCACCTGAGGTCAGGAGTTCGAGATCAGCCTGGCCAACGTGGCAAAAACTCATCTCTACTAAAAATACAAAAATTAGCCAGACTTGGTGGTAGCCACCTGTAATCCCAGCTACTCGGGAGGCTGAGGCAGGAAAATCGCTTGAACCCGGGAGGTGGGGGCTGCAGTGGGCTGAGATCGTGCCACTGCACTCCAGCCTTGGCAACAAAGCGAGACTCCGTCTCAAAAAATTTAAAAAAGAAATATATACAGTTTGCTGTTATTTTCATAAAGTTTCAAAACAATATACCTTACATTGCTCATAAACTCATATAATAAAAGTATAAAAACTTATGTGGCAATGAAACATCCCAAATTCACAGTAGTGGTTACTTCTAGAAGGACACAGGATGAGCGTTCACAGGGACCTTCAACTCCCACAGAGATTTATCATACTTTTAAAAAAGATTGACTTGTTTCCTTCAAATATTAAAATATGATAAAGCCGAATGCAAGTACTTATTCAGTATATTATTCTATGTACTATGTCTACAATATTTCATCCAAAAAGAAACACAAAACCAGAAGGCAACTTGATAAAACTTATTGGGAATATGATAGGAAAAAAATAACAGCATATGACTTTAACACTGGCTACCAAATGTGGGCTCCTCTAGCTCAGGTTTTCCTTATTATCCTTTTGGCACAGAATCTAGCACAGGGCCTGACTCATAAGAGGTGCTCAAATATTTGCTTAGTGAACTGGACAAGCAGGTAGAAAAAAGTCCAATTATTATTCATCTCTGCATATTTTTTAATGTGTAGATACACCTCGGAATATTTGCGAGTATGAATAACTACTGATACACTGGATCTTCTCATCATTTGAGAACATACTTTCTGCCAGATACCCCATTTTTTAAAGGCATTATTATCAGGTATTATGAACTGAATGTTTGCATTTCCCCCAAAATTTGTATGTTGAAACCCTAACCCCCATGTGAGATGGCACCTCTGGGATTGATTAGGTTTAGTTGAGGTTGCAAGGGTGAAGCCCACCTTGTGGAATTATTCTAAGAGGAGGAAGAGACTCAAGCATGTGTTTTCTCTCTCTCTTCCCCTGTGTCCCAAGTGAGGACACAGTGAGAAGGTGGTGTCCAAGTCAGGAAGTGGGCCCTCACCAGATACTGAATATACCAGCACCTTGATCTTGGACTTCCCGGCCTCCAGAACGGTGAGAAATCAAGTCTATTGTTGGAGCCACCCAGTCCATGGTATTGTGTTATGGCAGCCTGAGCTAAGAGACTAGGATTAAAAAAAAAAAAAAAAACTCCACACACCAACACACCTTTCTGCTCATTAAGAACACACCTTCTTAATTGCTAATAGGAAAGGTCCCGATGTGAGCGCTCATAAATGCCTGTCTTGGGAAGCTGATGAGACTCCCACACATCATCTGGATCCTGTCTCCCTGGACCAACAGGAATGCTCTGATTTTTAATGACTTCCATCTGTTTTACAGATAAAGCTTCAGTGTATTTGGGAAAGACCCAAATAGGAATTGAAAACACAAAAGGTCAGAGTTCTGACAGCACCTAGCTGCGTGCACTGGGCAAGCCAGTTAGTCTCCGTTTACCTGTAAACTATCTAAAATGTGAGATTGGGCCAGTGGCCAAGGTGTCTTCAATTTCTAAATCAGAATATTCTATTAATTAGGAATGTCATTTAAAAGATGTCATTTAAAACATGTAGGCTGGGCATGGTGGCTCACACCTGTAGTCCCAGCACTTTGGGAGGCTGAGGCAGGTGAATCACTGGAGGTCAGGAGTTTGAGACCAGCCTGGTTAACATGGTGAAACCCTATCTCTACTAAACATACAAAGAAAAATAGCTGGACGTGGTGGCAGGCACCTGTAATCCCAGCTACATGGGAGACTCAGGCTCAAGAATCGCTTGAACCAGGAAGGCAGAGGTTACAGTGAGCCAAGATCGCACCACTACACACCAATCTGGGTGACAGAGTGAGACTCTGACTCAAAAATAAAATATATGGAAAACACAACCAAGTGGCACTCAGCCCACTTAAACAGAAATGCACCTTGATGAAATATTGCTTCGATAATAATTATGCCATGCTGAACTTAAGCTTATAAAGTTAAATTGACTTCACCACCACTGAACGGAAAACAGATAATGCTTACAAAAATAGCCTCTTTTCCCAGTGCTCATTCCTACAGACAGTTTGAGATGCTAAGAGGGGAGGTCACACTCACAAAAGCAGTCACCACCATGCAGCTTTCACTGATGTCATCAATTCTGTGAAAATTTCATTACCTGAGGGAAGCTGCTGCTGCTGCAAGAACCGGATGAGTTTATGTCATCAATATTATGTTGATGATTCTTTCCTAACATTAACTAATGTTTTAACCAAAACCTGGTTTTATTCCATCTGAGTGACTTTCCAGATGTTGCTGTACAGCTTGACGCTTAACAATAAAGCATGAATATTTTCTCAAGCATGTGAAAATATCTAGATTTCCTGGTGTCATGGGAATCTGCTAAAGCACTAATAATTACAGTTCTCAGCAAGAATCTCAAGAATATTTTTCCCAATTTTTAGCAACAAGAGAGATCAAGCATGGCTATCATTTGAGATAATCAAACAGTTTATAACCCACTGTGCAAATTATACACACCAAATACCCCAAATGTGTACAAAGGAACAGAGCGGGCTGGTAGAAGTGAATGGAGGAATCTGCCCTTCCCAGCCCCATGTGCTGATCTCCTTACCCTTGGTCCTCACCCCAAATCTCAAAAACGACTGGACAAACAAAAGTACTTCTACAATTTTCCCTCATACTTTTACTAGACCTCAGAAACTTGACCTCAGAAGCACTTTTTTAAAAACCAAACCAAATGTTTAAAAAGGAGCTATTTATAGTGTCCATGTGGAATCACAGGGGCACGTTTGGTTTGTGGATGTAAGGAAAAGAGCCGTGGAGAGGAACGGATGATAAATCCTAAAGTAAATTCTCACGAAGTTTTTTCACATCCGGGAACTATTTGGGTTTTAAATTCTTAGCCCTGATTTTGCCTTAAGCCCCTTATTCCTAATCCTATCAAAGGTACCCTCCTCATTCACTTTCTAAATCACAGACCCTCTTACCCTCACGGATCCGGTGCCTGATATTAACTCCAGCCACACTGCGGCTGTCTTTCCCCACTGGCGTCAAAACTTCCAGAAATGAGGCTGTTACTACCCCACAGGCTGTGCACACAAGGCCACCGGATTCAGTGGTAACTGGTCATGACACCAGGAGGCCAGGTGAAGTAAGAAGTACAACAGGGGAACCAGTTGTGAGGGCTGAGCCAGGGAAGCTCAAAGGCAGTGGACTCAGACTCAGCCCCCTCCAGAGCTGAAACCACAATGAGGTTTTTCTCATTCTAATCCCATCTGACCCAGCAAACTTCTGCCAGAGATTAGTTTTCCCAATCCCAACCCCCTCTCCTGCCCAGAGTCCCCCAGATTCCTTAGCTGATCCTCACAAACTTCCACACTCTGGCAAGAACATGCACTTGCAAGCCTCCTCCCCCACACCCTTCCATCACTCCACTCAGCCAAGAGAGTGATTCATTTTCACCTTCATGAGCTTCATCTTCACCCCCTGCTGATGATATATTCATGTTTCCTAAACTGAAAATACTCTTCCCTCATCTGTTTGTTTCAACCCTGCCTTTATTCATTCAAATATTGAGCCCTCACTGTGCCAAGGGCATCCCAGATCCCACTGAAAAGAAAAAAAAAAATCAATACTATTTCTACCAAAATGTCACACCTGATCCTCCAGCTGAAAATATCCTTCTTGCTTCTAAAGCCTCCAGCACCGATAACCCTGATCTTCTAGCTTCCACCTTGGTCATTTGCTGGGGAGATACGACTAGTGAGAAGAGCTATACCTTCTTCAGCACACAGGCCAGGGACTCCAGGACCCTTCAGAACAGAGAAAAAAGCACTTCAGGAACAAAAAAGTGACCTATCACATGCTCTCAAGACGTGGAGATAAGAAGTGAAAAGCTTTTTTTTATTTTTTTTTGGCCAGGCACAGTGGCTCACACCTATAATCTCGGCATTTTGGGAGGCCAAGGCAGGAGGATCACGAGGTCAAGAGATCGAAACCAGCCTGGCCAACACAGTGAAACCCGTCTCTACTAAAAATACAAAAATTAGTGGGGTGTGGATGGCACGCGCCTGTAGTCCCAGCTACTCGGGAGGCTGAGGCAGGAGAATCGCTTGAACCAGGGAGGTGGAGGTTGCAGTGAGTTGAGATCACACCACTGCACTCTAGCCTGGCAACAGAGCGAGACTGTCTCAAAAAAAAAAAAAAAAAAGTGAAAAGCATCCCCTGGACTGAGTCCGGGGAGGTCGGAGGTGTGACCCTGGAGAAGACCACTGTCACAAGAGTGAGGACAGCAGAGAACTGGGGAGAAGGGAGAGTTGGTCAAAGAAAGAGCAGGAGAAAGAAGGTATAGGCTGAATACAGACTCATTTCTGTAACCCACCTTTCCTCTACCCATGCCCCCAAATAATTGTTAACAAGTCTTACAGGTTCAAGACAGTAATTACTGTTGAATAAATTCCAACACAAAAACTAATCTATGCCATCCCATAGGCACCATCTGCATAGTATTTACCAATGCTTTAAGTTACCATTTTATCCTTAGTTATCCTTTGAAACATTACAACTTTGTTCCTACTGCTGTACACTGAAACTCAATGTTTCATGGAATTTTTCTCCCTTTTGCTCCTGCAGATGGGAAAGTATCTGGGTTAAGGGAAAGAAATAACAATGGAAAAGCAAAAAGAAAATCCTTCCTACAGATTTTGAGACTCACACCACTTCTCTGCTGTTGCTAAGAAGTGAGCTGCTTTTCACGGATGCCACAGCAGGCTCGTAGACTTCCCAGTCTCACCAGACTGTTACTCAGGTGGTCACACAACCTGAATGTTGGTGTTTCCAGATTCACAAAACAGACACATTTGGAGACACAATTTGGTCTGTTTTCATAGTAACATGAAAAAAATCAGTTCTCTGATATGATGCAGCTGCTTAAGAGAGGCTTCCAGGCTCTCCAGCTGCCAGCTAATAAGGTTACTTCCGCTTAATACCCTACTTCACGGCCCTATTTACAGCTTTCATAGCTCCTTAGCCCAGGGTCTCCCTCTGACTTACTCTTAACCAAAGAAGCAACCGTACACATGGAAATCAGGAAACCAACAGCTTTTCAACAATCTACTTCAGAAAAATTCTTCTCGATAAACATACAAATCTCAATCTTCCTGAAATCAGAAACAAGTCTGTCCTGTAAAAGGAGTTAATACATTCAGTTTTCACTACTAGAGACTTGAAAAATTTATTCAGTGACAAATTATGAAACTAGGGAGTGGTTTGCCTACCTAAAGGATAAAGAAAATGAGCATCATTTAAGTCAGTTATGAGCTATGCCTTTATCATTATTAATGAAACTATTATAATATTAAAATCTCAGAGTACAATCTTTTTGTATGAAATAATTGCTGAAAATCCACACTAATTGGCCAAAGTCACAGCTAACAATGACAGAGTGAAAATCAAACACATGTCCTCTTAGCAGTAAATTTCTTCAAGCAGCTTAGTATTTTCAGAAACAAAGCGCCCAGATGTGATAATGTTGTAGGGGGAGGGAAGGTTACCTGGATGACTTCTATTTGAAAGCACAAACTACATGTCATCTATGTCCTGGATATCATAGACATACACCCATGGGACGCCCAAGGAATTCAGGACAGTACTTAAGGTATATAAACACTCTCTTTGCAATATTCATGTTCTAAAAGTTATACACTACTTATCTAAAGGGCATAATACAGCTTCCTCTTATGCCTCAAGTTCTCAAGTCACCTTTCGAAAGCAACTGAGAATCTGTACCAACACATGTCAAATCTGAGAACAGAAAACAGAAAGAAGTAAAATGGAGCACTGGATTGCAGACACAGCTGAAGAAATAAACCACCACAAATCATCGCTTGAAAACTGGGAAATGTAAAAGCAAAACTCCAGCCTTGTGATTTTTAGATTTAGTGATGCTTCAACATTCATAAACTCTCATGCTTCAATCTTAGGTACTCATCATAAAGGTTCTGAAAGCTAAATAAGTCAATATTCAAAGTTGTTCTTTAGCTTGGATGTTATTCTTATTTTTTTGTTAGAAAACAGTCATCCATACATTTCACCATTTTGGAGTCAAGAGCAATCTGTCACATATAAAATATAAGAAAATTCTTCCTGGGTCTTTGCAGTCTTTAGAAACTAGCTGAGCTGTGAATAACTCAAGAATGCTGTCAAACTAACCAGGAAGTCTTGACACAAATTTTCCAGAAGTCTCTTCTTTCCTGTTTGCAAACTGGTTTAACCCCTCAGAGCAAGTTGGAACACAGTCAGTACTGGGCATCTCAGACATCTCAGACTGCTAATATCTAAATGCAGCATGCCAGTCCCTGCATCTCAGCACTGGCATGCTGATATTAGCAGTGACTGAACCGATTACCACACAGGGCTTTACAAAACACCTTCAGGTCATTTGACCCGGCGAAGTACACACAGTTCTCACAAAGCAGATTTCTCAGCTTTAGCTCTTGCTGATATAAAGACAACTCTTTCTGCTGACAACCGTTTCCACACAGTATTCTCTAACTAGTAGCTGACTCACACCGGAAGAACCCACTCCTGAAAATGTACTAATTTCATGCTGACAATAAAATGCATATACCATGTGGAAAATGCCACCAGCACTCCATGACATTATACAACTTCAAAGACAAAAGAGTCTTACTCCTCATGAAAACTAAAAGTAGTTCAACACGCCCAACACATGATTTTTCAACCATACTGTTCAAAACTGTATTTGTATGTCTAAACCCCACACACCCACCACAATTAAATTCAGTATGATTCATTCTCTCTGCAGGACATTCACTTTAAGGCAATGTGGAAAATGCTGCACTAGCAATAAAATTGTTCTCTTCAAGTTGTTACTTCACTGTATTACCCCTTTGCGAGGCCAGGTAACATGTGACATACTAAGTCATGAAACTATTCAGTGACTTTTTAAAAACCATTTATTTCACAGTATTTCAGAAATCAATGCAACTCAACTGTCAGAGTTTTCTAATTTGGAAATTCAGATACCTAGAGCTCAGCAATATGTATCAAGAATTATACAAATCTGACTCTGCTAAGAACTTGACTATGGAAATACCAAGGCATAAACACTTATTTTGCTATCACTTATAACAAACAGCTGGAAAGAAATCTAGATTCATTAATTATATGCAATTAATAAAGAAAACTGAGCCAGGCGTGTGGCTCATGCCTGTAATCCCAGCACTTTGGGAGGCTGAGGCAGGTGGATCACCTGAGGTAAGGAGTTCGAGACCAGCCTGGCCAACACGGCGAAACCCCATCTCTACTAAATATACAGAAATTAGCCAGGTGTGGTGGTGCGTGCCCATAATCCCAGCTACTCGGTTGGCTGAAGCGGGAGAACTGCTTGAACCCAGGAGATGGAGGCTGCAGTGAACCATCAACTCCATTTAGGGTCTTGACAACGAGATATTTAAGATATAAAAGCAGCTCCCCATTATTTTTACTGTGTATATGTGACCTGGATATTCCCGATATGTAGGGTGAGCCTACATTCTGGCTTGCCAGGTCTAGCCCAATGTAAATATGAAATCATGTCCCAGTTTGGTCAAAAATTAAACAGCTGCCACACCTAACCCCCAATACTTCTGAGTCCTAGGTTAGGTCACTAACAGTTACTCCATAAATCTATAGGATTAAGGCTCCCACCATCAAATACAAATCTGAGCCCTTGCCTCTTCTCTCTCTCATTCTCTGGAATTCTCAAAAGTAGGAGGTGGAGGACAAAGGGCTTAACCCACACAAAATCGATGCTGGCAGCCCAGTGAGGCATCTTCCCTTGGCCCAGTTCACCCTCAGTGGACCTGCTCTCAGAGGATGCCATGCCAGCAGCACTCCTGTGGGTACCTGCTAACCCTGTTGTGCTTCAAGTTCTGTCACTATTTGCCTTTTCTGTCACCCCATGGCTGCTGCCCTGCTTGGACCACCCACAAGATGAGGCAGGAGTGTCATGACCTGGGGCATTTCCTTCTCTCTAATGATAGGCAAGTGACTTCCCCTTCTCAAGTCCCTCTCCATGCAAAGGAAAAGAGGGGAATTCCACAACAGGGCTGCCTGGTCCCTGCACTGATAATACAGTTCATTCAGTCTTTTTGTCCTAGTCTCCTTCTTCCCAAGGCCCTAAAGCCTCAAAAAGACACACACAAATGAGACCGAGCTGAGCACAACATTTCATCACCTCTGTAAATACTGACCTCTTCCCCTCAGGCCTGCTGACCAGGCTCCCTCCTCCACTATGGTACCATTTTGTTTCACCCTGTCACTCCAGTAATGTGACCCCAGGCAGAGCTGGGGGTGTAGCTAGATACTGGGGTAGGAGAGGAGGGGAAGGGCGGAATCTGTCACCTAACTCCACACACTGGCCTACTGCACCTTGGCCCTGATCCAGACAGGACCGGCTCTATTCCAAATCCACGTGCAGCCATGAGGGCAAGTGAAATAGGTGCAGGCGTCAGAGAAGTAATTTATGGGTAGCTCATAGCGGATTTTTAATTTTGTAATTATGTTCCAACTTTTCTACAATGAGCAGAGGGGAAACTGAAATATAAACAAATCTGTGAGTGTTCATAATGTTCGGAAAATTAGCAATTAGTAACTTCCAGAAAAATTAAAGAGAGATACTGCAACCCATGTAATAAGGGTTATGTGCAAAGAGCAAAAGTGACTTACAACATTGTCCCACTCAGACTTGGGCAAGACTATCAGGGTGTAAGTGTCGGGAAAATTACAGTGAAATAAATGGCTTAGGGGTTATCTAAACAATATTCTTCCATGTAAACCTCAGGATAAAATTAATTTCAGAGACCAGAGATTACATATTTAGAATCATGAAAAGTTTAAATATTCCAGACAAAAACCATTAAAAAGCACAGTACATTTATAGACCTGTTGTTCTGAAAACAGGATAGACAATCATCTTTGGAAGAAAATAAGCTCAGTTTTAAAATAACTAATCATTTTTGCTCTTGCTCTGACTTCCCCTTTCTGTCAATGTGATCACCATTCTCCAGGCTCCCCAGCTGAAGAAAATGTTGGGTCATCTTTGCATTCTTCTCTTCCTTACCTTTCTCACTGAACATGCAGCCTTCCAATTCACTCTCCTGAATGCACTCCTGAGATCATCCATCTGGGGGGCACGGCACTATGCTCAGCTTCCTTTACCCCCTCAGGCCCCTTCCCCATCTACCAAATTAACTGAAAGGAGATGCCAATAATATTCTCCTGATCAAAATGTGTCAATGGCTTCCCACTGCCTAAAGAGAGTGCCAGCTCCATACGCTGGTACTCAAGACCACTGGGCCCAGGGCCACTGCTTCATACAAGTCACAGTGCAGTACACACCCGCAAAGGGTGGTCCCTGAAGGTGGGTGCCAGGCTGCCCTGCCCACCACCTCTGCTTCAGCGTGCCTCCTCTGGCTGCAGCTTACATGCCTCGCACAGCAGTGGTTCTCAAATGCAGCCCCTGAACCAGCAGCATCAGAATCACCTGGGAACCTGCTAGAAATGCAAATTCTAGGGTCCTACTGCAGGACCTACTGAAATGGAAACTCTGAGGATGTGGCCCAGCAGATGCCCGATACACACAAACACTGAGAACCACTGCCTCACAGAAACACCCCCAAGTCTACCAAACTCACTGATTCACTATTCCCATATCATGGTTTGTACTTTCCTCTTCAGTCCCTTAGTTCATGGGACAGCTTCCTCCCCACCACCTACTAAATCCAATCTACCCTTCAAAGTAAATCCTGTCTACCCTTTAAAGTACAGTTTAAGTCCTTTCACCATAAAATCTTTACTGGTCATTCTAAGTGTTCTTATTTTTTGGCCTCCAACAGAATTCATTCCCTGTACCACTCACTTAGCACTTATTAAAATGAAATGGAGCAAGGTGATAACACTGCAAAGGAGATTACAAACAGATTTTATAAAATGTACCAATTTGGAGCAAAACAGAGTGACATCCAGGAACCACGTGTTAAGAAATACTCTAAGGCAGGCCAGGTGCAGTGGCTCACACCTGTAATCCCAGCACTTTGGGAGGGCGAGGTAAGCAGATTGCAAGGCCAGGAGATCAAGACCATCCTAACACAGTGAAACCCTGTATCTACTAAAAATACAAAAAATTAGCAGGCCGTGGTGGCGCGCACCTGTAGTCCCAGCTACTCGGGAGGCTGAGGCAGGAGAATCACTTGAACCTGGAAGGTGGAGGTTGCAGTGAGCTGAGATCCCACCATTGCACTCCAGCCTGGGTGACAGAGCAAGACTCCATCTCAAAACAAAAAGAAATACTCTAAGGCTATACCCAGGCAGGAATAGGACATTTTGATTAGCAACGCCCCTATGAGCAGTTTCTTAGGGGATAAGGCAGAGAACAAGTGCATATTTACTACAAACTTCTCGCCCCTGCTCTAGGGCTTGAACCCAAACCTAAATATGAAAAAAGGGCTGCAAAAGACCCTAAGACAAAACAGACCCAAGTTAGCATAACTTTTGCCCACCATTTAATGCTCTGTGCCCTTGGCAGGCAGGTCTCCAACAGGACTGTGAGAAAGCGGCCCATGTCATGGCAGATCTCAGTAAGTTACGTACCAGGTTAAAGAGTTGTGAGCACACTGTAAACACAATGCACACCTAATTGTTTTTTCCAGAGTAACCCCCCGGTTACACTAGACGTTGTGAGCTCAGGGGCAAAAGATGCATATGTCAGACATCTGTCATACGACAGGCAACACCCACCTCTCTAAGGTAAGGAAATTCACACACACGTAAAATTCCTGTCTGAGCAGGCGCCGAAAATATGCCTCAATCTATGTCAGATCATTTTGCTCCTCTCAGCACTGAACTGCCACTTCTAGCAGGATCTTCCCTGTCACAAACCTATATAGTTTTTACTTCACCGATATCTCCACCTAAAATATAAGCAACTTGAAGGCAGAAAGCAAGACTTGTCTGGATCCTCTTGTCAGCCAAGGGAGTGCCATGCAGAGGCTAATGAACAGTAGCTGGACCTGCAATGTGCCTTTCTACTGTGAGAATTCCAATTCCTCAAGTTTTCTCTCCCCACCTATAGGAAACACTCTTTTCAGAAACTTAGATTATTGATTAAAACACAAAATTGATGCCACAATAAGGACCACAATGTATAACTTCGTGTTATTCTAAGAAATAAAAGTAACTTTTTATTCAAAGAATAAAAAAATAAAAAGTCCACTCCCCCAGCACCTCCTGGTTCACCTTACTAATGAAATTATCCCTACCAGAGGTATATTAAAGATGCCGCTGTAAATGACACAGACATGAGTCACCCTTGAAGACCAGTCAGTGTGATCCAGTGTTAGAGATCTGACCATCTAACAGGAAGGTGACATCTCCAAGCCTCAGGTTCAACATGAGGCCAACTTTGAAAATCACACCCTACCCAGGCAATTCTATCCAGCCACACAAATCCTAATTAGCAAAGACAGAAAACCAAATTTCCTAATGGTAAAAGACCACAGATACATAGCTGAAACTCAAATCATGCATATGAAGGTCAAACAGCTTTTTGTTTTGTTTTTGTTTTTGAGACAGAGTCTCACTCTGTTGCCAGGCTGGAGTGCAGTGGCGCGATCTCGGCTACCTGCAACCTCCGCCTCCCGGGTTTAAGCAATTCCCCTGCCTCAGCCTCCCGAGTAACTGAGATTACAGACGTACACCACGCTTGGCTAATTTTATATTTTTAGTAGAGACAGGGTTTCTCCAGGTTGGTCAGGCTGGTCTCAAACTCCTGACCTCAGGTGATCCATCCGCCTCAGCCTCCCAAAGTGCTGGGATTACATGTGAGCCACCGTGCCCGGCCAAAACAGTTTAACATTAATGTAAACGTGTCCAAAAGAAGGAAACTGACTGTAACAGCTATCAGCATAGCAGTATTTTCTGCTGCCAAGACAAGCCCAGCCCGAGGTTGATCTAGTCAGTGATGAATGAATATAGCCAAACACGTATCTCCAGAGCCTCAATGTCACTGCAGGCCACCATGAAGGAAAGACATGTTCTCTGGCAGGACAGAGCCCAGCCCAAAGCTTTTTACCATAGTACTACCGCTCTAGCAAAAGTCCTCAAAACTCTTTGCGGCATGTGGACAAACTGCATTTTACTGTCTCCACCTCCAACAGGCAAGGTGAAGTCTATGCTACAAGTCCCAGTGCACCAAGCTCCCGATGCTGCCCCATGAGCGGGCCAGCTGTTCCCTACCAAACCTTCCCTCAGCAGAAGCAGCATAGCTTCAAGTTACATGTGCAAGGAAACAAAGCGATCAGGACATTCTCTCTTGTGCACATTTATCAAAAGTTCTAGAACAATGATTCCTAGCCTGCTTGCTGTCTTTGTTGTGGGGGGGCACCACAGGTAGTCTCTGAAGGGAGAAATACGCTTCACATTGAACCAGAGCAACTATTAAAATTCCATCATTCAGGCCAGGGACAGTGGCTCACACCTGTAATCCCAGCACTTTGGGAGGCCAAGGCAGGTGGATCACTTGAGATCAGCCATTCTAGCCAAGCCTGGCCAACACAGTGAAACCATGCCTCTACTAAAACAACAAAAATTAGCTGGGCATGGTGACTCGTGCCTGTAATCCCAGCTACTCAGGAGGCTGAGGCAGGAGAATTGCTTGAACCTGGGAGGCGGAGGTTGCAGTGAGCTGAGACTGCACCACTGCACTCCAGCGTGGGCCACAAATGAGATTTTAAGAAAAAAAACAAAAACAAAAACAAAAACTTCTATCATTCATCTGCAAAAGGGCAATCTCCTCATTAGCAGCACGTTGTATCTGTTGCTGCTGGCAGGTCTACAGAAGATCAATGCAACAGCTACAAGTGAATGGTTATGCAGAGACCATACAGGCCATAAATGATTAGAAGTAGTGGTATTTTATATTATCAAAAGTCTTAGAAATCTCAAAAAATTCTCCATCTGGAAAACTGTGGAGCCAACTTTTGAGAGCCTGGATTCAAATCTGGGCTTCGTGCTCAGTGCCGTCACATTCAACTTACTGAACTTTTCTGTGTCTGTTTCCTAGTATGTAAAATGGAGACGTTGCTGTGGGAGGGACCAAATAACACACAGTGTATCTCAGGACAACAGCTGGCATATAGTAAGCATTCTATCAGTATCAGCAACATTATTATCATCAGAGTCTGCCACTCTCCAGATGTGCTGCACACATGCTGCTTTACACTGTAACCCTGTGCAAAAGGATTTAGCACCCCCATGCCTAGGGAGGAGGAAACTATGACTCAATGTGTGTTATTTATTTGTACTAATATGCTGAGTGGCAGAGTCAGAATTCAAACCCAGGTCAGTCCAGCCACAAAGCCTGTGATCTTCCCATATTCCCACTCGGCCTTCTGGGTGAAACAAAGGAAACAAAGACAATAATCACCTTTCTCCTACCAGTCCAGGCTACAATGTGCTGATTCTGCACATGTGAAAGCAAGGCTTAAATAGGCCCCCACTACAGCTCTGAGGAAGTCTTAACTGTCACTGGCCTCAGAGGCAGGCCCCTAAGACAACAAGTATTGCTTTCTTCCAGCAACCTCTCATACACAGCTCTGCTCATGAAGAGAGACCATCTCCATTAGCCTCAGCCAAGGGCAGGGCAGCCAACAGCAGAGACTCCATTAAAGCCTATTTATTTCTAAAGGCTGAAGACTGGCCAGGAGGAGGGATGCAAGCATTAGGCCTGGACTCCAGGAGCAAGGATGCTGAGGGCACTTAAAGACCATCAAGGAGGAAAGGGCTGTGGCCAAGGAGAAGCATGGAGAAGACGGCGGAGCAAGTGTTGCTGTGTCAGCTCAGGGTCCTATTGTGGCTCTGTCAATGACAAAGTGTTCTTCCTATCTCTGCCAAGAATCTTCTCTTTGCCCCAAGAGGTGATCTTGCTTACCTCTTTAGGCAAGTTCAAGGAAAAAACAAAACACACACTAGTGCTCAGGTAAAAGCATGATTTGAATTTTATACAATCTTCCACAACACACAAGAAGCAATCTTCTAATTCCTGGGTGGTCCCCAACCCACAAAATAAACAAAGTCACAGGAAATAAAGAGGCTGAGCCCTAAAGGTTATAATAAACAAGTAATCCCAGCACTTTGGGAGGCCAAGGCAGGCGGATCACGAGGTCAAGAGATTGAGACCATCCTGGCCAACATGATGAAACCCCGTCTCTACTAAAAAGACAAAAATTAGCTGGGCTTGGTGGCAAGTGCCTGTAATCCCAGCTACTTGGGAGGCTGAGGTAGGAGAATCGCTTGAACCTAGGAGGCAGAGGTTGCAGTGAGCTAAGATCACGCCACTGTACTCCAACCTGGTAACAGAGTGAGACTCCACCTGAAAAAATAGAAAATAAATCAACAAGTAAATATGTTATAGAACAAAGAAACCAGGAGCGAAGAAAAAGAGATTAAAAACTTTGACCTTAAAATTGCCCTTATATAACCCTCATCCTGAAGACACACTTTAAACACTACAGACACAAACCCAGGTCATGTTTTCCACCTGCACACTCTTACAAGCAAACCAAACCCATCCAGCAACATTGGATACCTACAGAAATAAATTCTGCCATGCAGATTCCAGTAAGAATAAGAGTTCATGCTTATCTAGCCTGGAGAATCTTAGATTTCAGCTGGAGGACCCAAGACAAATCAGGTCAGCAATGTGGAACAAATAAAAGTGGATATCAACTTGGTCTGAACATGGCCAAATATAGGAATTTAACACGTACTAAAATAATAAGAGTCAACACGTTTATACAGGGCTAACTATGTGTCAGGCACTATCCTAAATTGCCTTACATTCATTAACTCATTTCATTCTCACCACAACCTTATGAATATTATGATCCCCATTTTATAGCTGAGAAAACTGGGGCAGAGAGAGACAAGTAACTTGCCCGAGATGACATAGCTGGAGTGCCACAGCCAGGAGTGACTCACCGAGGCAATCAAGTTCCGGAGTCTCTGCTTCTAACCAGATGTGCTGCTTCTCAAATGGCTGCAAAACGTATCTCAAGCTACACTTGACAACTAATCAAGTACTAAAGAACAAAGACAAGGAGATAATCCTATAGAGGGGTTTCCAGGAGCTCTAAAATGTGCCGGTTTCAGAGCAGTCCAGGTTCTTAATGTGTTGACTCACATTCTAAAGAACCAAGGTAGAGAACCAAGAATCTTCTCTTTACCCCATAGGGATTCCCTATCATTCCACTTTAAGGCTTTTGGTACACAGAGTGCATGCTCTTTAAGACTGTTGTAAATTCTGCCCATGAAGAACAGATAACTGTTTTTAAATCCTTATGACATCACGGTAACCATGAAAACCACATACTGGAAAACATTACAATGTCAGTTTGCTCTGTTATAACTCAGAATACACTAAGCATACATAGGTATGTGAGTTTATTCCTAATACATACTGTAAAACATAACACTGCTTCCCACACTGTCTCTAGGCAGCTGCAATCTTAAAAAACAGAGCCTTCCATGGTCCCTCTGCTAATGGAGGGTAGCATTCCAAGGGTTGTTTATATTAGCCAGCACAAAAGCCACTTTCCACAAGATAAATATAATATAATGTCTCTTCCCAAGTGTAGTATAGGAGGCAGCAAAAATCTAATTTGTGATGAATTGGGTGAACTTACTATAAAGTTCTGTAAAGTGTTTAAAAGAAAACATGATAATATACATACATATGTACATTATTGAAAGTAAGGTCACATTAACCTACAAGAAATAAGCATGTTTGGAAGGGAAACCCACTATTTTTAAATATTTTCAATTAACTGTATCTTGACAATACATTTTAACAGCTTCTGAATGTAAAGTGTCCCTTCGACCAACAAAGAAAATAAACTAAAGCAAAATGCAGAAGACAGTTACGCAAATAGTTTGTACATAAAGTGTTCTTTTTACCACTTAATTCTGGAATGCAGGAGTTCTGTAAAAATCTTTTCTAATTAATTCCAAAAGAGTTCTACCTAACTGCCTATCTGTATTGCTTTTGGAATTCTAATCAGTTCCGCCCACCCAATGACTCAAACTGAAATACTGAGATACGACAGCTGCACTCATCCACCCCACCAAGAATAGCTTTCAGGAAACCAAGCTCCAGTTGGAAAACTACATTTAGTAACCCTACTAGACTTAAGAGAATGCTACAGGAAGCTTCTTATCGTTAATAACAAAAATGCCTGGAAAAACTCTGTAACATTTATGGAATACATATTTTCCCCTTGAAGTCAAAAAGTTAAACGATTCTGTGGCTGTTTATACCCTAGGATTTTAAATTCATGCGTTTTTGTTTGGAATTCTCTGGGCAATAAACGATTGCTAATGCCTTGTCAAACATTCAAGAGAGACATTCTCAGAGGAATTACAGCTCACTCACCACAAGGCACAGGCCCATGGTACAAGTCTGAGCGAGAACTAAATTAAGTCAATAAAACTTGTGTTCATTTTTCTCTCATGTTGCTTTTTCACTCACCTATCCCACCTTGCCCTAAACTTCCCATCTTTGTGTAGAACTGTGGCTTAAAGGGAAAAAAACCTGCTAAGTGAGAGGAGAAAAGCAGAGCAGACCTAAAAATCACACTGTGTAATGTAAAGTGTCAACTGGCAAATACACACTACCACCAGCTGGAAACAGGGAACCCAAGGAGAGAGAGCTAAAGTCCACTGCTGTTATCTAGAGAAGTCTCAGACACTCCTGCCAACTGAGAAGGGAAGAAGAGCCCCGCACAGTTTAAAGGTAGAGGTGGCATGTCCTGGTGGACAGACAGCAGAAGCAGAGAGAACTTCTAGCATTAAATTACTCATTTAGGGCCAGGCACAGTGGCTCACACCTGTAATCCCAGCACTTTGGGAGGGAGAGGCAGGTGGATCACAAGGTCAAGAGATCAAGATCATCCTGGCCAACATGGTGAAACCCCATCTCTACTAAAAATACAAAAATTAGCTGGGTGTGGTGGCGTGTGCTTATAGTCCCAGCTACTCGGGGAGGCTGAGGCAGGAGAATCGCTTGAACCAGGAGTCGGAGGCTGCAGTGAGCCAAGATTGTGCCACTGTACTCCAGCTGAGCGACAGAGTAAGACTCTGTCTCAAAAAAAAAAAAAAAGTACGTATTTCGTTGCAAGAGTGGAGGCAAAGATGATGAGAATTATGAAAAGCAGCACCTACATAATTAAAATATAATTTCACCAACATTCATTTACTGTTTATACTTGGATAGAATATAAACAAAACAAGATTCTACTCAACTGTAGCAGGGAGAAAGCTAACATTAAGCATGCACTAAGATCACCTGCATATATTATTTCATTTAATTCTCACAATACAACACTTGAATGGGTACAAAAAAAATCATGAGACCTACTACTTGCTAACACAACAGGGTGACTATAGTCAAAAATAATTTAACTGTACATTTTAAAATAGTTGTTTTGTAGCAAAAAAAAAATGCTTCCGGTGATACCCTATTTACCTTGATGTAATTATTACAAATTGCATGCCTGTATCAAAATATCTCACATAATTCATAAATATATATCTACTGTGTACCCACAAAAATTAAAAATTAAAATTAAAAAAAAACCTTGAGGCCAGGCGTGGTGGTTCACACCTGTAATCCCAGCACTTTGGGAGGCCAAAGCAGGAGGATCACAAGGTCAAGAGATCAAGACCATCCTGGCCAATATGGTGAAACCCCATCTCTACTAAAAATCAAAAATTAGCCGGGCATGGTGGTGGGTGCCTATAATCCTAGCTACTCAGGAAGCTGAGGCTGGAGAATCGTTTGATGTTGCAGTGAGCTGAGATCGCACCACTTCACTCCAGTCTGGAAGACAGAGGGAGACTCCTTCTCAAAAAAAAAAAAAAAAAACCCACACACACACACTTAAGCAAATGTTATTTTCACTGCTGTTACAGGCTAGTGGACATGTCTCTCAAATATCTGTGTTGAATTCCTAATCCCCAGAATGTGACTATATTTGGACATAGGATTCATTTTTTTCTTTTTAAACAGAGACAGGGGTCTCACCATGTTGCCCAGGATAGTCTCAAACTCCTGGGCTCAAGTGATCTGACGGTCTGGACCTCCCAACCTGCTGGGATTACAGGGAACATAGGGTCTTTAAGGAGGTAATTAAGTTAAAATGAGGTCATTAGGGTGGGCCCTAATCCAGTATCACTGGTCTTAAAAGTAAAGAAGATTAGGACACAGATATAGGCACAGAGGTAAGGCCATGTGACCAGGGCCACCTACAAACCAACGAGAGAGGCCTCAGAGGCAGCCAATTCTGCCAACACCTTGAGATCTCAGACTTCTAGTCTGTAGTACTTGGCTATGGCTGTCCTAGCACACTCATACAACTGTCACACAGAAAAAGACACCAAAGCTCAGAGGGGCTAAGTAACTTGACCAAGGTCATGGAGCCAGTATGCGGCAGAGGTGGAATTTGAATCCAGGACAAAATACAAACTACTCTTTCCAAGTTACTTAGCTTGGTACAAAGAGGTGTTCAATATATACTGATTACTTTTTTAATGACACCACATGACTATAAGTTAAATACAGTATACAGAGATGTAGCCATAAAACAATGTGATACGAGGTATCATTTCTTTAAGACTGAGTCTCACTCTATTGCCCAAGCTGGAGTGTAGCAGCACAGTCTCAGCTTACTGCAATCTCTGCCTCCCGGATTCAAGCAATTCTCATGCCTCAGCCTCCCAATTAGCTGGGATTACAGGCACCTGCCACCATGCCCAGCTAATTTTTGAATTTTTAGTAGAGATGGGGTTTCACCATGTTGGCCAAGCTGGTCTCGAACTCCCTGACCTCAAATGATCCACCCACCTTGGCCTCTCAAAGTGCTGGGATTACAGGTGTGAGCTACCGCACCCAGCCAAAGGCTGTCATTTCTAAGTGCTGTGACAGACAAATACTACTGTATCAGCAAGTCTGTGGACTGGAGTTGAACTCAAAATTGAGGTAGATTCCCCAATTACAACATTTATAAGGCCTACATGTCACCTGGTCTAAAGCAGTGGTGGGAAGGATGGACAGGAATGGCTGGTGTATGAACATGTCTATGCGACAAAGATGACAGCCCCAGAAAACTTTTTTCTTTTCACAGGCCCTTATGTTGTTATTTGGACCGTGTGCATAAAAGACAGAATGATCTTTCAACACTCCACATTTTAATTATTCTTAGCTCAATGAAGTACTCCTTATTCCACTGTTAAAGAAAACCAGCAGTCCCTTCAGGCTCCTCTCTTTTCCCTTTTCCTCCCTCAACACATGTCTTAATTGCAGCCACTGGTTTTAAAACCAGGGTACAAGAGAAAACAGGTTCCACGATAGTATACTATAGCCAACAGAAAAAAGTATCTAAACAGATGCCCAACTTTCAAAACAATTAAAAGACAATAAATGAATTGCATTAAAGTTGCAATGAGTAGAATTTCATCTCTGATGATTCAAGATTTTTGTGGAACCTCAGGGTGATCATTTTAAGTATTAATCACCTCTGTGGAAAGAACCTGTTAACATATGGCAATCCCAGGGAAACAATGTCAGCTAACAAGGAATTTATTACGTACAGAAAAGCATTGCAGCACATTCCTGAAATAAACTCCTTGATGCACAATTTTTAATGTTTGTAATATGATTAAAGTGAAACAACAGAGAAACATAAAAACCTTAGATGCCTATAGAATGCATACTTATTCTCTAAATAGGGGATTATCTTGAGTTTACGATTATGAGCCATGATGGATACCTTCATTTTTTTCTTCCTCAACAACATTTACTGAGTAATTTCCCTAATGACCAGAACTGCTATGTATGGTGAGAAAATATCTCTTCATTGAAACAGATTAGTGCTACCTTAAAAGCATCATCCAGTTCCTGAGAGCAATAATGAAATCACACTACATAGTTAATTTGCCCCATGTTTTTGTTTTTCTTTTAATTTTCATAGGCTGAATGAAGGCTAGAAAAATTTCCCCCTAAGGCCAGGGGCAGTGGCTCACACCTGTAATCCCAGCACTTTGGGAGGCCAAGGCAGGCAGATCACTTGAAGTCAGGGGTTCGAGACCAGCCTGGAGCAATCCCGTCTCTACTAAAAATACAAAATTAGCCAGGTGTAGTGGCACCCGCCTGTAATCCCAGCTGCTAGGGTGGCTGAGGCAGAAGAATCGCTTGAACCCAGGAGGTGGAGGCTGCAGTGAGCTAAGATCGCACCACTGTACTCCAGCCTGGGCGACTCAAAAAAAAAATTCCTCTATTTTTAAGCACTTAAATGTTTAAACTCAAAAACATAAATGTTGTCACCAAATTTGTTCAGCTTCTACAATTTCTACCATCCATTTCTACTTTAAAAGGACAAAAATATTACGGTTTTGAAAAAAATAAACTTAGACTCCTAGAATGAATAATTATTTCATTATGCTTAAGTCTCTGACTTCAGAGAAAATTCAGTAAGTACAATCCATTCAATCTCAACATTTAATTACTTTTTTTTTTTTAATTAGGGAGACCGCTGTGATGGAGCAAGGAATTTAGCAAGCTAAGTTACTGACAAACCTTTCAGCTGATGTTAACAGTGGAATCTTTAGAATTATTTGACAGGTTTACAATGTTTCCAAACACTCAAAAAATCACTAGTACATTCTTATCAGGAAGTATTTTACAACATAATAAAGTAATATAAGTACTGCCATGCTCAGATAGCTCCATGATTCATTCAGTCTGACATTGAGCTATGGGAATAGTAGTGGGGAGTAGGAACCGGGGGAGGGCCCAGAGAGAAGAAGATACCAGTCATAGTGTAACTGCATTGCTACTTTCACCAGAAAACTAAGGCTCACAAGGTCAGGAGCCATCTCTTATTCTTTCCTGAATATTCAGTAGCTAGGACACGGGCCAACCAGATACAGCTTATTTATTCAGTGTTTGATATATGATCTAAATCAAATATTTAAAAGTCATCCTGAAGTGATCAATTAATAAACATGCCTGAAGACCTATACTGTACCATGGGTGCAGGGGAAGGTACTCCCTAGGATATTCATATATGACACGTTGCATAACTTTATAATCTTGTAACTGTGCTCCCTTTCTAAAGTGCTCTAATGTGTCCGTCCTGTTATTTAAGAGCTATTTCCAATCATATAAAAACATTATTCACTGGTCTTCCATTCCCATCATGATTATTTTCAATTTTGCCTTTTTGCTAGGGAAAGGACACCAGTTGGACAAAAGCCACAGGTTAGTAGAAGAAAGCGGTAACATGTTTTATTTTTTTCAGAAATGTAATCTCACTCTGTTGCCCAGAGTAGAGTGCAGTGGCTATTCACAGGCACAACCATAGCACCCTACAGCCTCGAACTCCCGGACTCAAGAGATCCTCCTCCCTCAGCCTCCCAAATAACTTGGACTACAGATGCACGCTAATCCCCAGATTTTCAACATGATTCCTGATAATCTTTTAATATAGTCTCAGTCTTCTTTATAGGAGCGAAACAAGCTATATTTTAAAGTTATTGTTTAGGTAAATCTCAGTACTCACAATGTTTTTCAAAATTCTGATACTAGACATGCAGGGAAACTATGTCACCACTCAGAACCCCTATGTGATTTTTTCCATTAGGCTTAAAAAAGATAAATTCTGCAGCCCACACATATTAAGGCTTCATTCATATCTCACCCAGCCAACTTTAATTAGAAGAAGTTATACTAGTATTTACCAATCTCTGTCATCTGAGAAGGAAAAGAATGTTTTGAGAAGAGACACTCTGGTTAAATAAACTTAGGAACTAACAGGTTTATAAACAAAGCTAAACAGATTTCTTTGCTGCTGGATTTGCAGTCAGGCTGGGCATATTGGCTCACACCTGTAATCTCAGCTCTTTGAGAGGCCAAGACAGGTGGATCACTTGAGGTTAAGAGCTTGAGACCTGCCAGGCCAACATGGCAAAACCCCATCTCTACTAGAAACTAGAAATACAGAAAACTTATCTGGGCATAGTGCCGGGCACCTGTAATCCCAGCTACTTGGGAGACTGAGGCAGGAAAATCACCTGAACCTGGGAGGTGGAAGTTGCAGTGAACTGAGATCGCACCACTGCACTCAATTCAGCCTGGGTGACAGAGCTAGACTCAATCTCAAAAATATATATGGTTATATACACATTTTATATATATTTATTATGTTATATATTTTTATTATATATAAATATGTTTTATGTATTTGAGATGGAGTCTTGCTCTATCGCCTAGGCAACCAACACACACATACATACACACACACACACACACACACACACACACACACACACACACACAGTTAATATAGTCAGCCCTCTGTATCCATGGGTTCTGCAACCATGGATTCAACTGACTACGATCAAAAATATTTGGGGGAAAAAAAACTGATGGTTGCTTATGTACTGACTTTTTTCTTCTTATATTCCCTAAACAACACAATATAACCATTTACATAGCATTTATATTGTATTAAGTATCACAAGTAATCTAGAGATGATTTAAAGCATATAGGACGATGTTTGTGGATTATATGCAAATACCTTTTTTTTTCCCCCAGAGTCCTGCTCTGCTGCCCAGGCTGAAAAGCAGTGGCATGATCTCAGCTCACTATAACCTCTCCCTCCCAAGGTTAAGCAATTCTCCTGTCTCAAGCTCCTGAGTAGATGGGACTACAGGTGCCCACCATGACACCCTGCTAACTTTTTTTTTTTTGTATTTTTTTTTTTAGTAGAGATGGGTTTTCACCATGTTGGACAGGCTGGTCTCAAACTCCTGATCTCAAGTGATTTCTCAGCCTCAGACTCCCAAAAGTGCTGGGATTACAGGTATGGCACCCAGCCAACAAATACTACCATTTTATATAAAGGACTTGAGAGCATCTGCAGATTTGGGTATTCAATGGATTTCTGGACCCAATCCCCTAAGGATACAGAGGGATAACTGTAATCACAGCATTGTGTATCTCCAAAATGGGATAGAACATGTCATGAGCTACAGAATAAGTTTAACCTCAGATACTGTTTTCATGAAACTTCTTTTGTTTTTTTGTTTTGAGACAGTCTTCCTCTGTCACACAGGCTGGAGTGCAGCAGCGCAATCTCAGCTCACTGCAACCTTCACCTCCCGGGTTCAAGCTATTCTGCCTCAGCCTCCTATGTAGCTGGGACTACAGATGCGCACCACGACGCCCAGCTAATTTTTGTAGTATTAGTAGAGATGCAGTTTCACCACATTGGCCAGGCTGGTCTTGAACTTCTGACCTCGTGATCCACCCGCCTCTGCCTCCCAAAGTGCTGGGATTACAAGCCTGAGCCACTGCACCCATCCACTTCTTTTGCTTTGAGACAGGATCTCGTCCTGTCGCCCAAGCTGGAGTGCAGTGGTGCAATCATTGCTCACTGCAGCCTCAAATTCCTGGCCTCGAGTAATCCTCCCACCTCAGCCTCCCAAGTAGCTTGGACTACAAGCACACACCACCATACCCCGTTAATTTTTGTATTTTTTGTAGAGGCAGGGTTTGGCCATGTTGTTCAAGTCAGGCCTATCTCAAACTCCTGGCCTCAAGTGATCTGCCCACTGTGGCCTCCCAAAATGCTGGAATTACGGGCATGTGCCAACACTCCCAGCCTCATGAAACTTCTATCAGCACTACCAGCCAATGCTCAAAATTGCTGGGTTATATCCCACCTTGCGTTTTACTCAGAAGATGTAACATAATAGACACACCCATTACTTTGCAGTCTGTCAGGAATGAAAACGGGTGTGGCACACTGAAATACACACACACACCACACACACCCATCCCTGTTCTAATGCGCACTTTATATTTCCAGGTATGATATGGAAACATTTGGCTGTGAATTTATAAATTTCATTCAGAAATATCTGCTAAATAAATGTTAAATGACTCACAAGTCGTGAATTATGGCTAATAAAAAAATGAAAATGTCATAACTCCTTTATTTCCCCTAAAATAAAATGATGCAACATCATCGTTAGTCCACATTCTACTCTAAAGATTACCTTGGAATCTATGAACACCTGCAGAGGTTATGAGTTGACTTCAGAGTATCCAAAAGCCCTAAAACCTACGCAAGATTACTTCTATTTGGACGTTTTTGTGGAAAAGTAGCTCCTACTTTTATTTCTCAAAGGGTTCCTTGGCCCAAAATATTACCTTTAAAACCACTCTCAGGCCAGGCACAGTGGCTCACGCCTGTAATTCCAGCACTCTGGGAGGCCAAGGCAGGTAGATCACAAGGTCAGGAGTTTGAGACCAGCCTGGCTGACATGGTGAAACCCCATCTCTACTAAAAACACAAAAATTAGCCGGGCATAGTGACGGGCGCCTGCAATCCTACTAGGGAGGCTGAGGCAGGAGAATCGCTTGAACTGGGAGGCAGACATTGCAGTGAGTCGAGATCACACCACTGCACTCCAGCCTGGGTGACAGGGTGAGATTCCTTCTCAAGAAAACAAACGGGAAAAAACCACTCTCAGCATGTAACTAAAAAATAACCTTACAGCTCCTCAGCACTTCTGTCATATAAAACACACTTAATAAATGTTTACTAGGCTTGGCACAATGGCTCATGCCTATAATCCCAGCACTTCAGGAGGCCAGGAGTTCAAGACCAGCCTGGGTGACATGGCGAAACTCCATCTCTACTAAAAATATAAAAAGTAGCCGGACGTGGTGGCACCTACCTGTAAACTCCCAGCTACTTGGGTGGCTGAGGCACGAGAATCTCTTGAACCCAAAAGGCGGAGGTTGCAGGGAGTTGAGATCACGCCACTGCACTCCAGCCTGGGCAACAGTGACACTCTATCTCAACGAATAAAAAAATAAATGTTTGCAGAATTTTAATTGATTCCAGATCTGGAGGCTTAACTCAAAGTCACTATTACTGCATGATAGCTGACGGGAGATCAGCCACACTTCAAAGTCACCTCCCACAGAACAGACACTTCAGATAGGGTCTGGCCTTCAGGTGTGCTCAGCCTTCAGGTGTGTTTACTGACCCAGCTCTCTCATGGCAAGCTCAGACTAGGGTCTCCAGCCTCACCTCTCTCCAAGGCTAAAAATATGACATCTAAATTCCAAGTGGCATTGAAGGCCACTTTCCCACCCTCATTTCATATTACTTACTCCCCCTCCAAAATTAATTCAATCAATGCCCCAAACAGACCTTGTACTTTCCCACCCAGTTTTCTCACAAATTGTACATATTACTCAGAAACTTGCTCACATCCTACCTTCCAGGAAACTTACCCAACTCCGTTCAGTTCCCGGTGATTTTATTAGCCAATACTCCAATACCTACAGTAGTGTTCCTCAAAGAGTGGTCCGAGATCCTGCCACAGACCTCAGACAGAATGTGAGGGGAGACCAGAAAACTACATTTTTAATGAGCACCCTTGCTGATTTTGATTCCCACTAAAGATCAAGAATCACTATCTGGGCTAGGCACGGTGACTCATGACTGTAATCCCAGCACTCTGGGAGGCCAAGGCAGGCAGATCACCTGTCAGGAGTTCGAGACTCGCCTGGCCAACATGGTGAAACCCATCTCTACTAAAAATACAGAAATTAGCCAGACATCGTGGTGCACACCTGTAATCCCAGCTACTCAGGAGGCTGAGGCACAAGAATTGCCTGAGCCCGGAAGGTTAAGGCTTCAGTGAACCGTGATTGTGCCACTATACCCCAACCTGGCCGACAGGGCAAGACTCCATCTAAAAATAAAAATTAAAAAAAATCACTATCTGTCTATAAAAACTATTCTCGATCCTCACTACACAACAGAATCATCTGCAGAGTTCTCAAACATACCAATACCCTGCCTTCATTCTAAATCAAGTAGAATAAAACCACTCAGCCATTTTCTTAAGGCACTGGTATTGAAAAGTTTCCCAAGCGATTCTAATACATAATGAAAGTTGAGAACCACTGTTCTTTAGTAGCCATCTTGCAATAAATCTTATACATCTTTATTATGGGCTTTCTGTTTTCATATTATATAAATAACCCATTCTGCTTTTACATTCCTTATGTGTCTGTCCTGTCAAAGTTTATGTCCCGTCTCTTTAACCATAAAAGTCTTTTGCTATCCTTCACTACCCCTAGCAAATGGGATTCAGAGTAGATAAGAGCAGATAGATGTTCTGATTAGCAACAATCTACCCCACTCCCTAACCCAGTCCACTTAGTCAAGTTAAAAAAAAAAAAGCAATTATCTTTTTTTGCTAGTTCACCTACCCAATCAACTCTCGTTTTCCTTTTCTTAAACTCCCACTAGACTATCATTCTGTATCTTCTAAAACTAATTCAGATCTACCAATGCTAAAGAGTGTAACCAGTTAGAAGATAATAACACATTAATTTGTACCATACTTAGATTTGATTCAAAAGAAATGAAAAATTTGCTGAGCATGGTAGCACATGCCTGTGGTCCCAGCTACTCAGGAGGCTGAGGCAGGAGAATAGCTTAAACTTAGGAGGCAGAAATTGCAGTGAGCTGAGATTGTGCCACTGCACTCCAGCCTGGGTGACACAGCAAGACTCTGTCTCAAAAAATAAGAAAGAATGAATTTCTAATGGTGGAGAATCTGGCAGTTTCTGATCTGGGTATAAGCATGAAAAGCAGAGTCAAGAGAATGAACAAGAAAAAGATGTGGTTGCTGCTGGACTACCGCTACATCAAGTCCAAAGTTAAGTAGCCACTTATTTAATTCATTTAACTTTTTCTCCTTGTGTCCTAGTAAAGCCTTCTTTAAAATCACCTTCAAAGTCACTCAGCATCAATCAGCACAAAATCTTAAGAAGACTCTAGCACTATGAAAGGTAAACTAGCCCACATATTCCAAATGGGCAGATTACCCAATTCATTCTGTTTGCTGTTATTTGGTTACAGAATTCCAGGCAATTATATTTTACAGAGAATAAATTCAAATGCCTGATATAATTGCTGACTCCTCAACAAAAACATTCCTTCTTTTCATGAAAGACTGCTGCTTCTCCTGTGGAAAAGAGAAAGAGATAAATCCAAATATCGAGTTTTGAGAATCAGAGAGGAACCACTAAAATAATGCTTCAGACCCACAAGGTTGAAATCAAATGCTATTGCCACCATCCAAAAATACTGAAGAAGCCACATACAAATGTGAAACACACACAGAACCCACTTGTGGTCAGTAAAGAAACTGCTACTAAAAGGAGAAAACCCTAGAAAAGATTTTTCAAATTTTAAACAAATGTAACTTTATAAAGAGATTAGGCCAGGCACAGTGGCTAATCCTAGAGTGTTCAGAGGCCAAGGAAGGAGGACTGCTTGGGGCCAGGAGTTCAAGACCAGAAAGGACAACGTAGCAAGACCCTGTCTCTACAAAATTTTTAAAAATTAGCTGGGCATGGTGGTGCATGCCTGTAATCCCAGCTACTCGGGAGGACTGCTTGAGCCTGGGAGGTAGAAGCAGCAGTAAGTTATGATCACACCACTGCACTCCAGCCTGGGCAACAGAGCAAGACCCTGTGTTTAAAAAAAAAAAAAAGTTAACTCTAACTGATAAATTAAACTGCCTCTTGGAAATCTGTACCTACAACCAGTTCTTTTCCACTTCTCAGTTGAGAGCTATTAATTTCACACTCAGCCTTTTGTTCCGATACACATAGTTTGCCCAAGTCTGGCAAGCTGGCAACTATCCAGGAACTACCATCTCTCAGCCACTGAGAGCCCCACCCACCATTCACAGCACAGCAGGGTTTTCCTATCTCTCCCAGAGGAGACTAACATAGCCCCTCTTCAGCTAGAACTTAGGGAAACCAGCCTGAATGAGTCTGAAAGAAGAAATAAGACATGAATTAGGGTAGGGAATGAAGGACAATGTTCAAAACAAGAGGAAAGAAATGGGAGGGGGTCAAAATGAGCCAAGGCTAAAATCATGCACAAGGAATCTCTGTTTATGTCCAACACAGTAAGTCCCTCAGAAGGCCAGGTATGGACTTGGGAGACATATAGACAAACCCTTTATGTTGAAGGACTACCGCAAGCCTTAGAAAAGTATGGCCCCTCTCCATCTACCTTCCCACCCAGCCTCTACCTCTCCCCCATTTGCTGCTCTGTCCAGAAGCGGCACACAGCGATTGTAGACTCACGGTAGCTGGATTCAACCCCTGACCTTGCCAAGTAGAAACCTGGTAAATCTGGACAAGCTGGCTACGCTCTCTAGATCTTGATATAGTTATCTGTGAACAATTTGTATGCTAACTGGATATTGTAAACTGACGCACTTACCTCCTTCAGTTATCGTGAAAATCGAATGAGCTGAGAATGTAAACCTAAACCTTTTGTAACTAATCAGCCTCTACAAACGTCAAGGGTAGATACTGTGTGTTATCCTCTCAAACTGGAAGAGTGGCAGCCTGAATACAGGAAAGCAGCAAGGTTACAGAGGTAAGACCATGGGGCTAGTGGGCACTGAAATGTGCCTGGACTGAACGGATTTATACTATACGTATAAAATACACAGTAAAAGGCCAGGCCCAGTGTCTCATGCCTGTAATTCCAGCAGTTTGGAAGGCTGAGGCAGGTGGATCACCTGAGGTCAGGAATTTGAGATTAGCCTGGCCAAAACGGTAAAACACCATGTTTACTAAAAAATACAAAAATTGGCCAGGCGTGGTGGCAGGCGCCTGTAATCCCAGCTACTCAGGAGGCTGAGGCAGGAGAATCACTCAAGTCTGGGAGGCGAAGGTTGCAGTGAGCCAAGATCCTGCCACAGCACTCTAGCATGGGTGACAGAGTAAGACCCTGTCTCAAAATTAATTAATTAATTAATTAATTACATAGTGAAGTCCAAAGACTCCATCCAAAAAAAAACAGCATACAAAAATCTCTCAATCATTTTTATGCTGTTGAAATATTTTGGACATACCAGATTAAGAAAAATATTACATCAGTTTCCTTTTTAAGGGGTGCGGGTGTCCCTATGCTGCCCAGGCAGGAGTGCAGTGGCTACTCACAGGCACAGTCATAGCACACTGCAGCCTCAAACTCCTAGCCTAATGGAATCCTCCCACCTCAGCCTCCCAAGTAACTGGGACTATAGGCACATGCCACTGGGCCTTCATCTGATTTTTAATTTTTTAATGAGGTTACTAGAAAATGTTAAATTATATATATGCCTTGCACTATATTTGTATTCATAGACAGCAATGAGCTACACTTTGACTTATGAATTCATTCTGGCAGTTTTCTACTTTGGTCAAGTTACTTCATCTCTGAGCCTCTGTTTCTCTATGAGGAAAATGGAGACAACAGCTCTTCAATGAGACAACATACAGAGCTCTCAGACAACACTGGTAGGTGGAAGTTTAACAAAGTCATAAAGCACTTGTTCAGCAAATATCTTAGTATCTGCCATGTGCTACGTATTCTAAGGCAAAAACCAATGCCTCCATGAAGCTTGCACAGAGGAAAACGTACAATAATTAAAATAGATACATAAAAAATATACCACCTGTTTTGGGGGTTTTTAGGTGGTTTTTTTTGTTTTTTTGTTTTTTTTTTTTTGAGACAGAGTCTCACTCTATCACCAGGCTAGAGTAAAGTGGCACGATCTCGACTCACTGCAACCTCCACCTCCCTAGTTCAATTGATTCTCCTGAATCTGCCTCCTCAGCCTACCGAGTAGCTGGGATTACGGGCACGCACCACCACACTCAGCTAATTTTTGTATTTTTAGTAGAGACGGGGTTTCACCATGTTGGCCAGGATGGTCTTAATCTCTTGACCTCCTGATCCGCCTGTCTCAGCCTTCCAAAGTGCTAGGATTACAAGGGCGAACCACCACGCCGGGCCTTCATTTTCTCTTTTTTGAGGCAGAATCTCATTCTGTTATCCAGACTGGAGTGCAGTGGCATGATCTCAGTTCGCTGCAACCTCCACCTCCCAGGATCAAGGGATTCTCATGTCTCAGCCTCCCAAGTAGCTGGGACTACAGGCACACACCACCACGCCTGACTCATTTTTGTATTTTTAGTAGAGACCAGGTTTCACCATGTTGGCCAGGCTGGTCTCGAACTCCTGACCTCAAGTGATCCTCCTGCCTCAGCCTCCCAAAGTGCTGGGATTACAGGCGTGAGCCACTGTGCCTTGCCTAAAAAAAGAAAACACTCCACCTGTATTCTTACAACCTGCCTGAAAAATAGGCAGGCAAAGGGGAGAAAGAACAGGGAAGGAACGCGCATTTGAAGCGTGTGGTCAGAATGCCCTCCCTGAGCAACACACTGAGGCACTGACCTGTTATCAGCATCAAAAAGTATTAGCCAAAGGGGGACAGGGTTTCTTTTCGGGGTGATGAATATATTCTAAAATTGACTTTGGTGATGGCTACACTAATCTGTGACTACACTAAAAGCCATCGATCATATATTTTAAATGTGTGAACTGTATGGTATGTGTATTTTATCTCAAAAAGCTGTCAAATAATTAAAATACCAAAAAAAATAGCCAAAGGTTTACTCATATATAACTGCACCAAATTCTTTATCGAGGTGGAAAACAGTTCCTTTCTTTAATGTAACGTTTACAAAACCAACAGAGGTGCACAAAGCAAGCTATGGCCCACATGCCAGGCTTGTATTTGTATGGTGCCTGCCCCTTTTCTCCCCAGCCCTGGTGAGGTAGCAGTCTCGGGCACACCTGTTCTATATCACAGGTGACTGGACAGGGATGGGCACCAGATCCCAGGAAAGCCAATAGACAGGTTGGCCAATGACCAGCATAAGCCAGACCTAACAGCCTCTTCCGAAACAAGGACAATAATAATTAACTGGGCCGACCAGATTCTCTTAGGAAGGTGACTGAAGATCAGGTAAGTACCCAGGTGCACAGTTGTGGAAGGTGAGGCTGAGGACACTCAATGTAGAGGCCCATGGGTAAGCCAAAGTTCAGAGGAAGCGGAAGCTATGAACAGACGGAAGTTGTCAATGCTACAGCAGATGGAAAGCAGGTAAAGGGAAATCTAGATGATGGACACAGCAGCAAAACTGGGAGAACCAGCTGGGCCACAAAGCCTTCTCTCAAACCTAGACAGCCCTGGGTTCCCATGGACTTTCAGGTTCTCATCTCCAATGTTTGCCTCATCTACCAACCTGAAAAAAGTATTGTCTTTGATTTATATTTTTCAGCAAAATTTTAAAAGCCACCACAGCCCGCTCTCCTTCCGGCATCGTTCCTTTCTCTCTCTCATGCTCTCTCTGCAAATGCACTACCACCAGGCTAAACCAAAGTCCCCTCCTCAAGGTGAGCCTTATCCATTATACCAGGTATCCATGAATGCCCTTCCCTCTCCTAACAATCTGATAAAAAAAAAAAAAACAATTACACAGAACCTTTTGTTTTTTATTCCCATAACTAGACAGTAAATTCTACTAAGACAATACGTTACACATTTCCACCTCTTCCTCCAACTCCCTAAGACCAATAACAATATAGCGGGTCCCTCCTTATCCAGTGAGGATACATTCCAAGATCCCCAGTGGATGCCTAAAACCATGAATAGCATTGTAAACCTTACATATACTATTTCTTCCTATACATACAACCATATAGTGTGGATACCCTGGGCAAAGGGATGATTCACATCCCATGTGGGATGGAGCAGGATGGCACAAGATTCCATCACACTACTCAGAAGAGCACACAGTTTAAAACTCATGAATTATTTCTGAAATTTTTCATGTAATATTTTCAGATCACAGATAACTGAAACCATGGATAATGGGGGACTATGGTACACTTCACATTAACAGTGTTGGCCAGGCACAGTGGCTCACTCACACCTGTAATCCCAGCACTTTAGGAGGCTGAGGTGGGCAGATCACCTGAGATCTGGAGTTTGAGACCAGCCTGACCAACATGGAGAAACCTCGTCTCTACTAAAAATACAAAAAACTTAGCCAGGCGTGGTGGCACATTCCTATAATCCCAGCTACTTGGGAGGCTGAGACAGGAGAATCACCTGAACCTGGGAAGCAGAGGTTGCTGTGAGCTGAGAGCGCACCATTGGACTCCAGCCTGGGCAACAAGGGTGAAACTCCATCTCAAAAAAAAAAAAGTGCTCATCGAAGACCTGCAGATTAACTTATGTTAATGGAGAAACACTCCTGAGACCTTCACTCTAGAGTTTTTTAAATTGTTTTTGGAAGATCCAAAATTGGTTTATTCAACAGCCATTCTAATATTTTATACTCCCCGCTACCGCCACCTTCCTCTACAATAAGGACTGGACCACAAACAACTTTTTCCCAGATTTGCCTGGGGCTAGGGAGAGCAATTAAAAACTGTGGCCCATGAGATCTTGGCAGAAGCCTATTGGAGAGTCCTGGGAAAACCTTGCATACAGATCTTTCCTCCTTTCCTCTAGTTTTTTCCCGCCCCCCCCCCCCAGAAAATCGGTGGGTGTAAGGACTAGGCCATCTTGCAACCATAAGGAAAAAGGCAAGAAATGTTTAGAATCCTCACCGGTGACAACTAGCCAGCAACCACTTACTATTGACTTATTATGTGGCAGAAAAAAAACAACTGCCAACAGGGTCAAGGTCTATCAACTGGATCTTCTGTTACGAGCAGCCATTCATCACTGATGCACTGTTCCTCAACACGTATGTGAAATAAATACAAAACAAGGACAAAGTACACAGCAAATAGCCACAGAGGCTGACTCACAATGCACTACACACACACCCACAACCACTCACACACCCCCACACACCCCACCTTCTTTCGTGATAGTTCAGGGTTCTAAAAGAGTCAAATAGAAAAGTATCGCCTACACTATGTAATGGCAAGAGAAGGACAAGAGTATCTATTTTATTGTGTTCATAAGAGCAAAAGCACAGCTACTTCCTAAAATATTTCAGCAGCTTGCCAAAGAAAAGGCCAGTGATGTTAGTGTTTTACAAAACAGCCCTCTCTTTCTTCTTGCTAACATGAAACTGATATTCTTATAGCTAAACTAGGGTCCCTTCCTGTCTACAAAGAGTCAAATGGAATCAAACACCTTGCAGTTTTCTAGAATAAATTAACTGGGAAGAGATGCCATGAACACAGAATGCCCAGAGTGAGCTGATCACAAGAACTAGTCATGTAAGAGAAAATTTAAAAAGTAAAAATAAATAAGTAAAAATTTTAATGAGAACAAAATGATATTTTGTTCTTAAGACAAAAAAATTCAAATATTATATCTTTGGTTTTACTTAAATAAGTTTGCTTTTATTATATCCTTATTGTTTGGAATGTTTTTAAAGTGGTCATTTTAAAAGGATTTTTTTTTTTTTGAGACAGAGTTTCACTCTTGCCCAGGCTGGAGTGCAACGGCACAATCTCGGCTCATCACAACCTCCACTTCCTGGGTTTAATGAATTCTCCTGCCTCAACCTCCCGAGTAGCTGGGATTACAGGTGTCTGCCCCCACGCCCAGCTAGTTTTTGTATTTTTAGTAGCAATGGGGTTTTAACATGTTGGCCAGGCTGGTCTCCAGCTCCTGACCTCAGGTGATCCACCCATCTCAGCCTCCCAAAGTGTTAGGATTACAGACATGAGCCACTGTACCCAGCCAGATTTTAATATTTCCTTAGGGACTTTATTATAATTCTAACAAAAGAACGTACAACTTAACTGTGTAGCAAAATCATTTATTTGTCTTTTTCCTGTTATTTTTCTTCATGTTAAACAAATTCAGTGCTAATGCACATGTGTAACAGTAAAATTTCACCCAAATTCTCTCTAGATGGTGAAAGACAGTAAAAAAATTTATACAATAAAATTCAGTATGTTGAATATAAACTATCAAGGAATAACAACAGAAATTCATTCCAAGGAACTAAACTTCTGACAACCCCCACTGAGCTTTTCTTTCTATCTAGAGGCAGTTTGGGGCCCTCAGAAGTTTTCAATACGATCCCAACTGTACCCTAGAACAGTAAGACTCCTTCTAAGCCTATCTTAAAGTTCTGAAGTTTCATCAGCTAAGCCAAAACAACTTTCAAGCCCCCTTCACCTCTTGTGCATTATGATTTTGATCACTTTCATCAGATATAAAGTACTCAGCAGGAATTTGCAAGAGAAGCTGCAATAGCAACAAATCGTAATGAGTTACTTACAAAAGGCACTCATGCCTTATATAAGTGACAGCTGGAAGCAGAAAAGGAATTAAAGGCTCTGGATTCCCTCAAGTTGCTTCTTTGCTGGAACCTAAATGTTCTAGATTCAGGGACTTCCAACTCAAACATTCCAGGAGCCAGATGAGTACTGACTCAGTGTCTATGAGCAAGACATTGTTCTAGACACTGCAGGAGGACCGAAGACAGACACTGCCCTCAGTAAGCCAAGTGTTTACTGGAACCTGGAACACAGGCAAGGTGAGGGGTATCAAAGTTGTTAGGAACATTAGATCTTTCTGAGAACCAGTAGTAGCAGATGAATGGAAGCCCCAAACTATGAAATAATGTCACACTGTCTTTGCTCAATTTGTTAATCTCTCTAACCACAAATTAAGCATCAAGAGGAAGGACTCCTATTCATGTGAATTATTAAATGGTTCAACCTCAATACTCTCTCACTGTTAACCCAATGTAAATTTGCAACATTCATAAATATGTAAGCATCATGAAAAGTTTCAAAAGGAAAAAAAATCATCCTCTAAAATATAGTTTCCTCATTTACTTGTTCATTAAGGAACAGTAAGTAAATTTCCTCATTTACTTGTTCATTTCCTTATTTACTTGTTCATTGCAAACAAACAGATAAGATAATTGATTCTGCCAAGCACAGTGGCTCACATCTGTAATCCCAACACTTTGGGAGGCTGAGGCAGGCGGATCACAAGGTCAAGAGATTGAGATCATCCTGGCCAACATGGTGAAACCCTGTCTCTACTAAAAATACAACAATTAGCTGGGCTCGGTGGTGCGTGCCTATAGTCCCAGTGACTCGGGAGGCTGAGGCAGGAGAACTGCTTGAACCCAGGAGGCAGAAGTTGCAGTGAGCCAACTTTGCACCACTGCACTCCAGCCTGGCAACAGAGCAAGACTCCTGTCTCAAAAAAAAAAAAAAAAGAAAGGAAGAAAAGAAAACTGACTTCAGGCTGGACACGATGGCTCATGCCTGTAATCCCAGCACTTTGGGAGGCCGAGGTGGGCAGATCACCTGAGGTCAGGAGCTCAAGACCAGCCTGGCCAACATGGTGAAACCCCATCTCTACAAAAAAAAAAAAAAAAATTAGCCAGGTGTGGTGGTGCACACCTGTAGTCCCAGCTACTCAGGAGGCTGAGTCAGGAGAACCACTTGATCCCAGGAGACAGAGGTTGCAGTGAGTGGGGATCATCATATCACCATACTCCATCCTGGCTGACAGAGACTCTGTCTCAAAAAAAAAAAAAATTGGCCAGGTGTGGTGGCTCACACCTATAATCCTAGCACTTTGGGGGGCCGAGGTAGGTGGATCACGTGAGGTCAGTTCAACACCAGCCTGACCAACATGGAGAAACCCCATCTCTACTAAAAATACAAAATTAGCCGGGCGTGGTAGTGAGTGCCTGTACTCCCAGCTACTCAGGAGACTGAAGCAGGAGAATCACTTGAACCCATTAGGCGAAGGTTGTGGTGAGCTGAGATTGCGCCACTGCACTCCAGCCTGGGCAACAAGAGCGAAATTCCATCTCCCAAAAATAAAAATAAAATAAAATAAACAGGAATGAAAATTGACTTCAGAGTAAACTCAACACTACAAATCAGCTTCATGGACCAACAGAAAAGAGCAGATAGCTAAGTGGCCGCTGCAGCCATGTTTCACCTCTCCTCATCTATGGTGTAAGAAGGTTGGGCGTTCCTTCCAGCTCCAACATAGAAGTCAAGAGACGAGTTTTATTTCCAGCTTTCCATGTGCAAAGTGAGGTTTATTAAATTCAGTATTTACTGGGTAAACTCTGCAATGTTTTAAAATTGACTACAGAGTCTTCACTGATATTGTTATTACTCTGCCATATGACTTTGGACAAAATTCTTAACCTTCTGGGTAGCAAGGTCCTCACAGGTGAATCAGGAGAAAATTTACCTCAGCTTAAATAAATCGAGAATACCATCACCAAAGAGAATGAAAATATATCTAAAAAGAAAAGGAATAGTTATTTGTGAAGAAAATAAGATAGCAATACAGGTATAAGATAAGCAGCAAATTTAATCAACGGTCCAGATCAGCAGTAACAGTAAAGCAGGCTGGGCACAGCGACTCACAGCTGTAATCCCACCACTTTGGGAGGCCAACGTAGGAGGATCACTAGAGGTCAGGAATTCAAGACCAGCCTGGCCAATATGGCAAAACTCTATCTCTACTAAAAATACAAAAATCAGCAAGGCGTGGTGTGCACACCTGTAATTCCAGCTACTCGGGAGGCTGAGGTACAAGAATCACTTGAGCCCAGGAGGCAGAGGTTGCAGTGAGCCAAGATTGCACCAGCCTGGGCAACAATGTGAGATCCTGTCACCAGGAAAAAAAAAAAAAAAAAACATGAGACTGTGAGTACAGATCAAACCCAGGTACCCTCTATTAAATCATTAACAGCACCATTACTTTTTAAAGTCTGCTTTGTTTAAAAGCAAACAGCAGCCTGTTTTTTAATTTTTAGACTGCAAATAGTATAGACACTACTCCAGATTACATGAAAATGACTTCCTTTCCTATCACTTTTAATAGCTTAAAGGACATTTCTATCACTTGATGAAAAATATTTAAACTCCTGAAAATAAGCTTTGCAGACATACAACCCCATGGCTTTACGCAAGATAATACCCCAAATCAGGTCTGTGAAATACTGTATCAATGACAATAATACATACTCTTCTAGAAAACTAAAGGCTTCAAAGAGTATATAAATCTCTGAAGTTATTGTAAAAACGGCATTTATCACGAGTTAGCTACAGAAGAGGACTGCTGTGAGAAACACTAACTCGTGAAAACAGCAGTCTCTGAAACACAGTAAGTGCTCAAAAAACAGAAAAAAAAAAAAAAAAAAAAAAAACAGGTGCAGGCTGGGAGATGTACCTCACACCTGTAATCCTAGCACTTTGAGAGGCCAAGGCAGGTGTATCATCTGAAGTCAGGAGTTCGAAACCAGCCTGACTAACACGCTGAAACCCCGTCTCTACTAAAAATACAAAAATTAGCCGGGCATGGTGGCAGGCGCATGTAATCCCAACTACTCGGGAGGCTGAGGCAGGAGAATCTCTTGAACCTGGGAGGCGGAGATTGCAGTGAGTGAGATCACGCCACTGCATTCCAGCCAAAAAAAAAAAAAAAAAAAGTGGTGCAGTGGCTCACATTTGTAATCCCAGCACTTCAGGGGGGCCCAGGTGGGTAGGCGGATCACTTGAGGCCAGGAGTAAGAGACCTACCTGCCCAACATGGTGAAACCCCATCTCTGCTAAAAATACAAAAAATTAGCCAGGTATGGTGGTGACACATGCCTGTAATCCCACCTACTCAGGAGGCTGAGACAAGAGAACTGCTTGAACCCAGGAGGCGGAGGTTGCAGTGAGCTGAGATCGCACCACTGCACTCCAGCGTGGGCAACAGAGGAAGACTTTGTCTTAAAAAAAAAAAAAAAAAAAAAATCTATTATCTATTCCTACTATAACCACCACCATTATTATCATTAGCTCCAGTAAACTTGTTTTAGTACATCTCAGATCATGTTTAACAATAGCTAAACTTATAGATCAGACCAATTAAAATCTAACATCTCTAATCTAAAATAATAGTAATCGACTCATTGTTGAGTTTTGTTTTTTGTTTTGAGGCAGTGTCTTGCTCTGTCGCCCAGACCAGAGTGCAGTGGTACAATCTTGGCTCACTGCAACCTCCGCCTCCTGGGTTCAAGAGATTTTCCTGCGTCAGCCTCCCAAGTAGATGGACTACAGGCATGCACCATCACACCTGGCTAATTTTTGTATTTTTTAGTAGAGATGGGGTTCTACCATGTTTGCCAGGCTGATCTCAAACTCCTAAACTCAGGTGATTGGCCCATCTCGGCCTCCCAAAGCTCGTTGTTGTTTTAAATTAAAGATATTTTATATGTACTTTCATTTAAGCAAACCCAACATATAAAAATTGGATACTGATGCAAACAAAACAAGTAGATTGGTTGACTATTCCCTTTAAAGAAATCACCAATCCCTCTTAAGTAATATAATTTAGTTATATCTAAACTACAATTGATTATGCACATGCAAACACAATGTACACACACAAAGCTGAGTATGTATTAATTCCATTCCATCCTTTCTTCCTAACATACACTCTGACTTTTGGTATGTATTCATTAAACTGACATCACAGGAAGAAATTAAACACCTCCCTTCATTCTAGGTCACCCTCCAACACCTTCCAAGGGTCAAATGCTCCCTGATGCATTCAATTCCACCATGGTACCAACTCCCTCTCCACTCCTTTCCATTTTGTTCTCACTGCATACGTTAAACTGAAGAACTGTGTTGACTCAAGACTACACGTTCAGCTTTAAAGCTTTTGCAATAAAAACTTTCAGGTCAAAAAATACAAAAGTCTTTACAAAGTTGCCTCTTTGTTTTCTGGACAAAGAAGCACTTTTAAATCTTTTTGTTCTATGCTTGTCAAGATAAATCAGTCCTGCCACACTCAGGTAAACACTGCCAAAAAGCACTCAACCATCTTACAGCAAACAAAACACTGTTAGCTGTGGTTAAGTGATACATCCTGTTTCTGGATACATGACTGTTCATCAACAGGTTAATTTGCATAGCCATTCAAGCCCTGTACACAAAATCAATTAAGCCACAACAGTCAATTCCAAAAGATCTCTGAGTTTATATAAAAAATATTTAATTTGACCATCTCAGTTCTCTGATTGCAATGAAAAGAAAATAGTGCAAATAGCTACTTACTTTCAAACCCTTACTTTGGATTTCATCCTGCATACACAATAAACTGGAAAGATGGAAAATACTTCCAAAGACTATCATACAATTTCAGAAGAAAATAATTTAGTCAACTTTTCTAGATGCTTGCAGGATTTCTCAATTGATTTCAAATTTAAAATTAAATCAAGAACATTCAAAATTAGAAAACATATACACTCTAATTTCCATTCAAAAAATATTTTGTTTAAAGGGAAAAAGAATGTACAATTATTCAATCCACTCTGCTGGATGAATTATACTCACAAAAATTAGTTTTTCTTAATAATGCTTTCTTTCTCTAAAAATAAATAGGAGCATTATCAGTGTCAGAAATTTAAATTAAGCCAGTACACACTGCTATTTAATTTTTTTAATATTTTCTTCGCCTATAACAAGCTAACATGTTATAAATATTAAGTATTTTATTCTAAGTTTAGGGGTTCATATTGTAAGGTACACCTTACTGTACCAACAATCCTGACCTTGTATCCAGGCAAGCTACAGGGACCAGAGTCTTCATTTCCACCCTCTCGTCAATTTCTTCTCTCTCACCTCTTCTATTATGGTTAAAATTAATCAACCAAGCAGCGGAAAAAAATAGAAGACATCCTCATTTTGACTCACTATCTTCATATAGTCCTCATTTGTTTTGCCACATGCAGTCCCTAAGCCCAAATCAAAACAGGTCTAATAAAGTGAGTTTCAAAAGTAAAAGTTCTCTTATATACAGGATATAAGATTTTTTCTTTAAGATGCAGGGTGTCACTCTGTTGCCCAGGATGGCGTACAGCGGCATGACCACGGCTCACTGCAGCATCGATCTCCTAGGCTTAAGTGATCCTCCCACCTCAGCCTCCCAAGTTGCTAGGACCAGAGGTGTGTGCCACCACGCCCCCAACAGGGTCTCACTATGTTGCCCAGGCTATTCTTGAACTCCTAACCTTAAGCAATCCTCCTGCCTCAGCCTCCCAACTTTTGCTGGGATTACAGGCCTGAGCCGCCCAGCCTATCTGCCACTCTTTGTGTGTTTAATGTACATAACTCAACGTGTTCGGAGACAAGCATACACCTGTGAAACCATCAAACCAACATCACTATCAACGTCATCACATCCAAAAGTTTCCTCCCACCCCCTGTATCTCTTTGCTTTTGTTCTGTTTTCCTTTTGTGGAAAGAGTACTTAATATGAGATCTACCCTCTTAGGAAAATTCTAAGTATACAATATTGTTAATTGTATGCTCTATATTACACAGATCTCCAGATCTTATTTATTTTGCACAACTAAAACTTTGTACAGGACATTAGCTTTTTATCCTCAGTTTCTATACCCCTTGTTGTGAGCTGTGGCATTCTGCCCAAGCAATCACTTGCTTCCCACTTCTTCACCCCATTGGTAAGGCACATGATTCAGGCTGACCAAAGTACACCATCCACCACAGCTCGGCGATTGGTCTATGCTCCGCAAGTGACCCAGGACTGATAGGGCCTTTGTGTACAGCAACCGAAGGTCTAGGTGTACTTGTAGCAATTCCAGTTCATGGCTGTTGTCTTAGCATGACCATACTTCTCAAGAGTATCTGGGTTTAGATGACATGGTCTCCCTATCTCTAAGGCAAAGTTTCTCAACCTCAGCACTATGAACATTTCGGGCTGGATCATTCTTTGTTGTAGGGGAGCTGTCCTGTGCATTGTAGGATGTTTGGCAGCATCACTGGCCTCTGCCTGAGAGAAACCATGGCATCTCCCTAAAGTAACAACCACAAATTTATCTGGGAAGTCAAAATCACCCATCTGAGAACCACTGGTCTAGGGGGAAAGAGTCAGTATTCTCTGGAATTCTCAGTGCAGTAAGAAAGGTGTCAGCTTTAAACTACAGTCACCGTGGGAAAGTGCCAACCCGAGACAGAAGCCAACTAAGGGAAACGCTACAGATGCAGACAGAACTGACAACACTGTCTGAACCGCTGGATTCAGGGCTATCTACATCAAGGCCCAGTCTTTAGTCTTTGCCCATAAGCCAAAATTCCCTTTTTTGCTTCAGCAAGGTTTTAGTGGGATTTCTCTCACTGGCAGCTGAAAGAAACGAGGATCCACAGTATTTTTATAACAATAATCTGAAGAAGAGGGGGAAAAAAGGTTCAGAATAATTTCTAAACCCTATTCTTTCCACAAAAACAGGACACCAACTCTAGCTCTAGAAACACATGCAAAGAACTTCACCAAAGTCCTCCCTCTGAAGCATCTGAAGGTCTCCACACTCCACATCCCTGAAGACATGCTGTGTGGCCACCTCCAGCGCGGTCAGGGTGTCCAGCCCTGAAGGGAAGACAAGGGCTATCTGCATACCACCCACTGATAGGTATTTTTGTAAGCATTTATTTCTTCTAGGCGTTGTTTCTTAAACTAGGTTAAACCTAAGTAGTTAGCTAGAAAAGAGCAAGAGAAGATATTTTTAGACCATAGATAATTATTCCACTCTTAACTCTTACAAGTTCTAATCCTCCTCTTCTCTTGGACAAAGAGGCAGACACTTGAAAATCCTACGATTTTCCCAGATGCTGCCAGAGGCATTTTCTTCTCTACAGAGATCCAAAGAGAATCAGCATGATTCCAGTGAGGTAAAAGAGAAAACTGTTTTCATGTAATACTTTGGGGGGCGGGGGAGGGAAGGATTAAGGACCATTTGGGTCTTTTAAGTGCAACAGAACAAAGTGTGAAATGAAGCATAAAATAGGGGCACGTCTTGGTGTCTTGAGGGTGGTTTACCCAAACATTTAACTCCTTTTTCTCCCCTTCTGCCCATTACCTCTTCTCAGCTTAACGCTATCCCACTCAGTTCAAACAATGAGGAAAACCACTCTTACAAGTCATATATTATTAGTATCTATCAACCAGAAAAAGAAAAGTGGCAGAGGAGAGATTAAAATAGAATTACTGAATCTTGTCCTCCAACTCAGAGGAACTAATTCCATCGGTTTGCAGTTTCTTCGACGTCCTACCACAAATCTACAAATTTGAGTCTGTAGACATCATTTCCGTCACCTCTGTCATCCAACAGGTGAGAGGTACGTCCCCCCTTCACCTGCCCCTTCTTCGACTAGAATCTGAATCCCACCTTCTATATTAAGAAGCACTCTGCCAGATACAGTGGCTCATGCCTGAAATCCCAGCATTTTGGGATGCTGAGGCGAGCAGATCACCTGAGGTCAGTTCAGGAGTTCGACACCAGCCTGGCCAACATGGTGAAACCCTGTCTCTACTAAAAATACAAAAATTAGCTGGGTGTGGTGGCAGGCACCTGTAATCTCAGCTACTCAGGAGGCTGAGGCAAGACAATCACTTGAACCTGGGAGGCGGACTGCAGTGGGCCAAGATCACACCACTGCACTCCAGCCTGGACAAAGAGCAAACTCTGTTGTTGTTGATGTTATTGCTTTTTTTTTAAAAAAAAAAAAAAAAAGCAGCAGCAGCACTTTGTGCTCTCAGATGGACCCTGAATCTTCAATCTCCTCCTCTCTCCCACTACCACATGATTTGGGTCTGTAGCCATACCACCCTGAACACATTCAACCCTGTCTGATCTCAGAAGCTAAGCAGGGTCAACCCTGGTCAGGCCTGGTTGCTGGAGCCTGCTTACCTTCTGAGATCAGACAGGGTTGAATGTGTTGAGTATTTGGATGGCAGACCAAATAATTTAGGAGAGCTATCCGTACCCAGGCTCACTGACTTTCCTTGCACTCATTTCTCAGCCCTTTGCAAGCAGGCTCCCAGTTCTGGCTGGCCACCTAAACAACTCTCACAGTATTACCAAGAACAGTGTGTGGCCCATGCAATGTCACCTGAACTCAGGCTACCTACCTCTCTGGGACATGGCGTTGTCCATTCCCTCCTGCTTTCTGAACACTGTTTCTCCTTGGCTTCCGAGACCCTCTCCTGGTTTTCCATCGCGCTCTCTCTCTATAGCTACTGCTTCTAGGATCTCAAGTTCTTTCACCCACCCCTTCAAAGATGGAGTTCCTCCGGATTTGCCCTGACCCGCCCTGCCTTCTCCCTCTATATTCTCTCTCTAGGCAGCCTTGGGATTCAGCTGCGTCTCCAGAATCTTTATCTCCAGCTGTATTCCCCATTCCTGAAACACATACTCATTAAAGAAACACACGACCGAACATGTCTCCTATTAGGAAATACCTCAGCCTCCACATCCAAAATGAAAAACTGATCCTCTCTCCTACAAAAGCTGCTGCTATGGCTGGACCTCAGTGAACTGCACTCACCGGCCCACAACAAAACCCGAGGCATCAGGTCAGCCTCACACCCAAACACCCCCCACAGCCTGCAGCTGCTAAGTCCTGACTCCTCTTCTGCCACCAAAGTCTCTGGCCTAGCTGACTGACCCCCTAACCTCAGTCCTGCGGTCCTGGATTCATTTGCATAACCGCAGCCTGGGAAAGCTTTCTACAACGCAAGTCAAATCACACCACTCCCCTGCTCAAAACTTTTCAGTTACTCCCCACTATCCTTAGAGTGAAGCCCTCAGCCAGCTTTCCAAGGCCCTTCCCCACCCTGCCCTCACCCCCTCAGCAGCACCATTCTTCCCCTCAATGCAGATTCCCGGGCCCACCTGAACTCCATTTTTCCATCCACAGGACGTGCTCTCTCTGGCCTCTCAGATGCATTTTCCCTGCACTACTTCTTCCCCACTCTCAGCAGGGAAAGCTCCAATCCCTCCTTTTGGTCTCAGCCTAGAAGTTTTACTTTCTTGAAGCCTTCTTGAAACCCCCAAACTAGGTAGTCCTGTTAACTACGGTTATTGCATCCCATACTCATTCAACAACATGAATGTAATTGCTTTTTAAATGATTTGTTGTTTCCTGCACTAGAACTCGAACTTCTACACAAATATACAAGTTGCTTCTCACTGTTAAACCTCTGGCTACTGGCCCACCATAGCTGGAGTTCAATGACAAGATGACAAGACTTCACCACTGTTATAAATAAGGTTACTCTAGTGATGACTATGAATAGATTTTTAATTTTTTTTCCACACCTAGAAAACACAGAGAAAGTTCACTATGGTTCAGAAAATTTTCTAAGTACTTTAAAAATAATTTAAGCCTGGCAACATTTTAAACATTTAAATTTCTTTTTTTTTTTTTTTTGAGACAGAGTTTCTCTGTCGCCAGGCTAGAGTGCAATGGCACGATCTTGGCTCACTGCAATCTCCAAATCCCTGGTTCAAGTGATTCTCCTGCCTCAGCCTCCCAAGTAGCAGGGATTACAAGCACATGCCACCACATCCAGCTAATTTTTATATTTTTAGTGGAGATGGGGTTTCACCATGTTGGCCAGGATGGTCTCAATCTCCTGACCTCGTGATCCGCCTGCCTCAGCCTCCCAAAGTGCTGGGATTACAGCCATGAGCCACGGCGCCTGGCCCATTTTAAACATTTAACTATTATCCACATTTTACAGAGGAGGAAATCGAGGCACAGAGAAGTTAAACAACTTGCCCAAGGTCACACAGTAAGTAAACCTGATTTCTAAGACCTATTTTAATATCTTTGCCATGCTGCCTTTGACTTGCATTTCACAAAATAAAAACAAAACTGTCAGCACGGCAGAGAATCTGCCTGATTCTCAAACGTAATGGCATGTCAAGGACACGCTATTCCCTTGTACTTCTGGCTTTCTCCCCAAAACTTTAAAGCAAAGGTTTTCAGTAATACATTAGATTTCAACACACTATTATGGATGGTTTCTCCTATTCATAAATGAGAGGACTATATTCAGCTCTGTCCTTCAAAATATGGTAGATTGGAAGAAAAAACAACACGTGCCAGGCACGGTGGCTCACACTTGTAATCCAAGCAGTTTGGGAGGCTGAGGCAGGCGATCACCTGAGGTCAGGAGTTTGAGATCAGCCTGGCCAACATGGTGAAACCCCATCTCTACTAAAAATACAAAAAAAATAGGCCAGGTGTGGTGGCACATGCCTGTAATCCCAGCTGCTCAGGAGGCTGAGCCAAGAGAATCACTTGAACCCGTGAGGCAGAGGTTGAAGTGAGCCAAGATTGTGCCACTGCACTCCAGCCTGGGCTATAGGAGCGAAGTTCCATCTTAAAAAAAGAAGAACATGTGTTCACAGACTATTTCTACCGTACTGTGGGTAACGCCACAACTGTGCTCAAGTTCAACCAAAGGAAATCAAGATAGAGTTACTTTAATAGTAATAAAAACAATAGGCACCTACCATAGCCAGGGAGAGTCCTAAGATCTTTTAATATGTAATGTGAGGGCTAAATACCACCACCCAGGCAGAGTTCTCACTAGGGCCATTTTACTAATAAAGAAAAATGTAGGCACTGAAGGCTGAAGTTACTTGACCAAAGTCACACAGCTAATAAACGGTGAAGCCAACTTTACACAGAGAAGAAAGCACTCATTTTTAGAGACCATTCAACATCCTGTATTCAGACCTGAGATGACACTGCCGTGGCCAAATTGAATTCCCCTCCAGCCACACACCTCACCATGACTTGCCACCCGAAAGTAATACTGATGTACAAGGTGCCTGTGGGTGAACAAGAAAACAAGTCCAGAGAAATCACACTCACCATTGAAATATTAAGTGGCACTGGATTAACGTCTTCCTGAGGAAACGCAGGGAGGAAATTCTAGTTGGACCAGGGAGTCAGGCCTAGCAACGGCAGCAACCTGGGGTATAATTCCAGTCCATCTCAGAGATGCCAGAGATGCCTGCCGTTACAATGTAAAGCATCTGGTGTTTTTCTCTGTGTGTGTGTGTGTGTGTGTGTGTGTGTGTGTGTGTGTAGAACTATTATCAACACCTTCTCAATACAAAAGCATCCCCCTGGCAATTACATTCCTGTGTTAGGATAAGTAAAGGAAGCAGGCCTGGCCGGGCGCGGCGGCTCACGCCTGCAATCCTAGCACTTTGGGAGGCCGAAGTGGGTGGATCACCGGCGGTCAGGAGTTGAAGACCAGCCTGGCCATCATGGTGAAACCCCATCTTTAAAAAAAAAAAAAAAAGGAAGCAGGCCTGCCAGTGTTAGAATGTAAAGCATCTGGGGGGGCGGGGAGGGGTAGGGGTAGGGGTGTGTGTGTGTGTGTGTGTAAAGAGAACAATATCAAGGCCTTCTCAATATAAAAGCATCCCCCTGGCAATTATGTTCCTGTGTTGGGATAACTAAGGGAAGCAGGCCTGCCAGTGTTTGCTTTGGGGCTTACCACAAGATACCATCCAGTCCCTGCCTGAAAATCATGTTCATCTGCCCCAACTAGCTTGACAGTTACCAGAATTCTTCACGTGCATTGTGTTTATACTAACATCATTTTTCTTTCTAACTAGAAGTCTAATTTCAATGAAGCAAAAAGGCTTTTAAAGATTTTTTGTTTCTGACTCAAACCAGTTCTGTTACAGTTCTGAGACATGAACTGGCTTACTCTATCCATGCTAGGCTGGTAACAAAATATCAAAAAGAAAATGGGTTAAATGTCTCTAAGATTCATGGATTCATTAATTACTGACTCTTTTGAAAGCTAGTATCCTAAATTTATAAAACTAATTTCAATAAAGCTTTCATAGTATTCTCCAAATATATTGTTTTATCATCCAAAAAACACAAAGGTAAAAGGTACATCATAGAACATCAGTTAACAAAATCCTTTTAAATGTCACTTGTAGGAAAAAGAGGTTGAACTAAATGAAATAAAGCCACATATATCCAATTGGATGAATCTCACAAAATATTCAGGGGGAAAAAGTGTAGGATGAAACCATTATATAAAGTCTAAACACATGCAAACACATTATATATTGTTTATGGATGTGCACAACTGTATCAAAATGCCTAGGAATAATAAACACCAGATCTGAGTTCCTACCCCTTGGGGAGAAGAATGAGTATAAAAAACGCTTTCATTAAGCTGGGGGGCAATGAATGTTTATTGTGAGACTGTATCTTTTTATATTTCTAAAGTATCTCAAACTTTTTAAGGAAGAACAAGGCTAATATTGAAAGAATAAGTTAAAACTTACTCTACTAAAGGGTAGGAAAAAGAATGGGGAGGAAAAGAGGAAGGTGGAGACTGAGAGACAGACACAGAGGGTCTGTGTCTGGTAATGGATTCTAAATCAACCCAACCTTAGAAGGTCTATACTGTACTCACAATACAAATTAGCAATCAGTTTAAATTATAATAATAACCCCAGAGGGGCCTTAAAATTTGACAAATTTTAAACCATAATCATTATAATGAGCTAAGAATAATATTCTAGGTAGATCATCAAATGTACACACATTCTAAATAACCAAGATTGATCATCACTTCCCCAGCAGAAGACCATGGTTACACACCTTTACACACAGACAGCTCATTATTGCGGTTAAGGATTTTGGAGTTAGAGAAACCTAGGTTTACATTCCAGCTCCACCAATGACAAACTGTGATTTAGATAAGCTATTAATCTCTCTGAATTCAGTTTCCTAATCTACGAAATACAGTAAATAATGCAACTCACTGAGTAATTCTTCATTTAACATAATGCTTATGCTGAATTTAGCACAAAGTAAAAACAGTAAATGCTTAATAAAGCTATTAAAATTATTTAAAGTATATGCATTTTCAATAACATAAAACATATTTATCAAGTAATTTATAATTGCCTAAAACATAATTCCATTAAAAGTAGCCTAGTAAAGTCAGGCGTGGTGGCTCACGCCTGTTATCCCAGGACTTTGGGAGGCCAAGGCAGGCAGATCACCTGAGGTCAGGCATTCAAGACCAGCCTGACCAACATGGTGAAACCTAACTCTTCTAAAAATTACAAAAAATTACCCAGGCGTGGTGGTGGGCGCCTGTAATCACAGCTACTTGGGAGGCTGAAGCAGGAGAATCACTTGAACCCGGGAGGTGGAGGCTGCAGTAAGCCGAGATTGCGCCACTACACTCCAGCCTGGGAAACACTAGTGAAACTCCATCTCGAAAAAAAAAAAAAATACCCACACACACATACACACACATATATATGGTGATAAACAGCTACTGAAGTCACAGAATTCAAAACAGCTTCTTTGGGAATTTGTCCAGGGGACTTTGAGGATTCTGCTGTAGAGAATAGGATTATCTAACAGCTCTTAACGAAAATCCCTCTTAGGGATGTCTCTCGCTGCCTTTTTTTCACTGTGAATTTACCATAGCAAAGACAAGCTGTTAATTTTGAGTTCACATCCTCAAAAAGTATCTCTGTAATTTGAAGTATCTGAAGGTTGCAGTCATGT